>JASDQU010099941.1:589620-608560 GCA_032191745.1 Picea mariana
AATGAAACTAAGTCAATAGCATCTGTATACAACAATAGTAAAACATCCTGTCATCAATCATGACGCATCATCATCACGGTTAAGTGGTTCATCATCATAAAAATCCAGATCACTTGCGAGCAAGTGTCCTCAAATAATAAGTTTTGTCAGTGCGCCAGAGCGGGATGTTACACCAATGATCCAAAAGGAGATTTCCCTCTACCCTTGGAAAAGGTAATATCACATCGCGCGGAGGCTAAAGTAGGAAGGCTGTGGAGGAAGGAAATACTTTGGAAGCCCTGTGCCCCCAACATTCGATACCCCAGAGAAGGGGAAGGCCAAGGAAGAACAAGGAAGCCAGGGAAACCCAAGTCCCAAGCAACCCGCATGCAAATTTTTTCGTTGAAGAGTTACTCATGCGCACCATTTGGCTGGAACCTTTCGATGGGTAGAAAGAGGAGGATAGACACTAAAGGCACAGATGTTCATGAGCCATCGTAGTAGCTGAAGAATGCGCAGCTCTCCATTGCTGAGCTATACCAAGAAAACAGAGAACTGAGACAACAATTAGCCTCAAAGACCCTCGAAGAATCAACATCACAAGGCTGCAAGGGAAACACGACTTGGATCAAGAGACAGCTCAGGGAAGCATAGGATACAATCATATAGCTGCGCGAAGCACAAAAGATGTCAAAAGAAAGGAATGTGAAACACTTCAGGGAATGTGAATAGGCCATGGAGAAATTCCACATGGCTCTGGCCAACACGCAGAGGAAGCTGAAAGGGAACGTGGCTCTACAAAGTCAAGTGAGGAACCTAAAAAGGTGCAACTGGTCTCTTAGGAGAATGCTTCAAGTATCAAAAATTCAAACGAGACCATAAGCATGATTGACTAACTCAATTTTTTGTCTTATCAGAAATGGCAGACTTTGTTTCCCTGCATCCTTTTTTCTACTAGAAGTTAGGGACTCTCACAGATACCCGCGTGGAAAAGATACGTCGCACAACGATGGAATCTCATCCATTGGAAAGGACAGGTGTACATTAGACATGCGACAATTTGAATGAAGGCATTGTTCCCTAGCTAGGGTCATGATTTTGGAGGCACCTACAACGGTCTACAGTCACCCACCACATGAACGCACCAAAAAATGATCGTGCAATAGAGATCAAGGATATTACAATGTGTGGAAGCAGTCTGACAAAACACTTGATCATCCAAATTCTCTTTCAAAGGAAAGCATCGACACATCAGTCTCTAACGACGAGATCTTGCCGATGATTGAATCATCGCGGCAAAGAAGAGTGGCTATGATGCGATTGCGTACAATCAATTTCTATTTTTAGCAAAGTGCCATTCAAAGAGCCATCTGACAGAGGGTAGTCAAAACCTAGTTTCTAGAGATAGTAGCTATAGTGCAAGATAGCCCTAGCGACACACCCTTGTCTTTATATTCCATCTCTTTAATATAAGCTAGGTTGGTTGGAAAAACAATGTAGACAATGACTATTGAAGGTATATTTTATCTGATTGAAGCTTAATGCAAAGGTCATGAAGATTTGATGAAAATATTCTAACGGTGTGTAGATGGGCGTTTATGACACACCGTTAACTGGAAGGTTAGATCTAGAGTGGGGTTGTCTAACTAACCCAATCTATTTGGTATGATCTAACCTGACGGGTTTAATGGCTTTGTTAGCCAACTAGCGTTCTAAAAACAATAAAAAGAAATAAAATAATATAAATCTATGATTCTAACAATTGATATACTAATTACAAAATGTTAAGCTAATAGTGTTACTATACAATGATTATATATAATTTGCAAGGTTTGAATAAAATCTTGCGAAAATAATTTATTTGAAAACGTTTCTGAACAAGATCAAATATGAACAGTGCTCTTTCTAATGTTTAAAAAGATTAAACTAATAAATATTGAATGAATATGGTTATGATAATAACACGGAAATGGACAAAGCCAATCGACGTCTAAATTATGCAATCATTGTTCATTCATATACAAACAACTCTAAATAAAAGAAAACAATACATCTACTAACCTCTAACTCATCAGCCATAATAAACTAAGTTCATTTTCCTGTGTTGTATGAGCTCTCATTTGTCCTCCATTAAGAGGAAGCCTATGAGAGAGACAATCATATAACTTCCTAAAGAAATTCAAGGAAGTATTTCATGCTTTGGAGTGAATTTATAACAGCAGAAAAATAACTAATTAAATATCATGTGACCTCAAGATAACCAAAAAATTGAGGATGAAAGAAATCTCAATCCTAAGCATTGATGTTATCAATCATTTAATATCAAAAGTAAACTCAAAAATAACTAAATAATTGATCGATCACAGGTACAAACTAGACCAACAGATAATATGGACAACATTTAAATAATCAATGATATGAAATATCATGTGAAGACAAGAGTAAAAATAAATCAACACTACTAACATCTCGTAACACAAAAATAATAGGAGAATACAATGAAACAAACATTGAATAGTTTACACATGTCTAAAGCCAACAACAAACTGTTTTTCCCATATCACTTCCAAAATCATGTCCATTCTGTAATTCAGAAAAAAGTTTCTTTCTCACAGTTCCAACCATCCCTTTTAAATCCCAACACACAGTATCGATCCCATATCTTAAGATAGGGTCAGATCTCACAAAATAATATCGGTTTTAACAACAAATCTGAGTTTTTTTGATAATAGGACAATTCATCATTAAATAGCATGAGTTTGTTTGTAATGATCCTGTCCTAATAATGTTTAACAAATGTAAAACAAATTATGTTCAAAAATGGCTCCATGACACATAACTGAAGTAGATCAACATCTACTTCCTCCATATTAATCCTTGTTTTATGAGCTGGAAACCTCTTTGACAAATTTAGGCGAAATTTGGAAAATTGCACTTCAAAGAACGACCCATACCTACTAAATTGTTCACCATTTCTGGAATTTTCTCGCGAGTAAGCTAAAGGAACCCATTCTCCAAGTGGGTTTTCAGTGGTTTCTCAAAATTATTTACCGTTTTCCCGTAAAGTGACCCGCAAAATTACCTCTCCATTTTGTTTCGGTCGAAATCTTGAAAAATCAGCCTCAAATATTCACCTCCAGATGCTAGAATATGTCGTTTCTGGAGAAACCCTTCTAGTTTTTGGTAAATAGACATTTTTCCTAGATGGGTTTTCGACGGTTTCCCAAAATTCCTCTTCATTTGTTTTTAAATTGTGTTCAAAAACTACTCCCTATGGAATGACGGGAATCCCCAAACCTGATATTTTTTGTTCTTTCTTTGATGCAAGAATAGCCAAGCCATTCATGATCTGGTCGCATCTCCAATTTGACATCATGTAAAAAGACCACATGCTTGAGCACTTCATTTCGTTGGGCACATGAATATCCTTGAGCTTATCACCGGTTCAACGAAGACAAATTACTCCTGAAAAATAATCAATGAAAACATAATTAATTAACCACTAACTATTAAGAGGATAGCCATAGAATCGTAGTCAAGATTCACATCACTATTCAGATATATATTGATCACAAATCCCAATGCATCAATCATTTAACTATTTTAAGAATGGTTGCGACTGTTATTGGTGTCTAAAGCATATTTTTTTCAATATGATCCCAATCTTTAATGAGAGTGACATGTGCAATGGTACCCATATGACCATAGTGTCGATGATGTTGCACCATGTTTATGGTACGTTGGCTCAAAATGCATTGTTCAAATTTCAAAAGTTTTCACCCTATATATAACATGTGTTTTTTCCATACGAATACTACGTCAAGTTCCATACCAATTTGAACATGTGATAATTCAAGTATTGGAATAAAGGTTGAGATAACGTGCTTCTATACTTGGTCTTACAAGATTAAGTGAGATCATTACAAACTTATGGAGGCATTAGCATCATCAAACCCTCGTGTCATTTGATAATTATTCATGACTCATATTTGTTATACAAAAGGGGTTATGTAGGAT
The DNA here is from genome assembly GCA_032191745.1 of Picea mariana. Classification (NCBI taxonomy): domain Eukaryota; kingdom Viridiplantae; phylum Streptophyta; class Pinopsida; order Pinales; family Pinaceae; genus Picea; species Picea mariana. Next base: position 593,617 of record JASDQU010099941.1, read on the forward strand.
GTCATCAATGATAAAATTTCAAACATTTTGTGTTATAATCACTAGATCCTTTTGATATCATTCAAATCTTGTGATAAGAGGTCATGTAAATCATTTCAAACCAGTCTTGAAACAAAAAGAGTTTCAAATAGACAAATTATGTAGCTTTCTTTCAATCAATCATGCAACCTTCTAGAAACACAAGACATGAGCCATAGACAATTTTGGAAACACAACTCATCCAAGCCATAAGATCCTTCAGTCAACATGACAGTCATTACTAGCCAAAATTAAACGAAAACCGATTATGTAACTCATTGTAATTGTCAAGATTCATAACAAAATTATGAAACCATAGACTTTCAGGGTAGACCTCATAATTTTTAATACATTTGCATATCATATTGCGTATTACCACAGATTTGAGTCTGTCTCTCATACATTCAAATTTGACCTAATGTGAACAAATGTCATATAAAAAGATGTGTCACAATAATCCTTCGCACCTGAAAGGTCATTGTTACTTTTATAGATTTCCAACCAAGCCATTCTTAAATTTCACAAGAAACAATGATATACAATAGACAAATTCAATAAGAGGTAGTGACAAATTCCAAAATCAAGAACTTTGTTCATTGGCATCAAAAATCTGTAGAAAACGAAATGAAATGGTGTTTGAATTTCATGTTGGAATTCATGAAATTAAAGCCAGACAAAAGGAAAGAATATAACATCAAGACCACTCTATAAATGAATGTAAACCATACAAACAACAATCTATAAATGATAACAATAAAGAAAATCATATATACATGCCAAACAATGAATTTAAAAATCTCATGTTGTAAATTAAGTTATTCATAAATATTGAAAACATGAGATGGTTGTTAGGCTGCAAAAAATGGTGACTCATTGGGAGAAGCAGTTATCTCTTCATTAACCCAAAACATTTCATTATGAGAAATGAAGATAAGAGGTACCGGGCTTGTCAAATCTTCAAGTTTCCCTAAGAAAGTTTCTTCTCTGGTCTATATAGTATTGATGCTTTCTTTGTGGATAGATATAGATTGATGTTATCATGGTCTATGGGGAGAGAGGAAACATAATAAATAAATGTTTTAAGGAGCTGAGATATAAAGGGTTGTTTCATAAATGAATCATGATAGTTATAAAAATAAGACTTCAATACCACAGGCATGGCCTCTATTGCTAGCAGGTGTCCATAACCTTGATAGGGTTTCCTTTTAACCTATCTAGATGCTTTGATTCCATCTCCTAGTTGAGGACACATGATGGAGCATTCCTGGGATTAAATATTTTTTATATTTTAGGAACCAAACTGAAAGTCACTACTCTAGCTTGGGAACCAGTTAACAACAGCGTCATCCACGAAGGTTTATGGAGGTGAGCAGGACGAATCGTTAGACCTCTTGTTCTTTGGTTTGAAAAACTAAAGACCATTATCATGGATTGGTAACCATAAATGATAATGTCACTTTTGTAAAAACCCCTATGGTCAAGATGGACCATATCGTGATGAGACCTTCCCTCTTATAGTTTGGACCTTATGTTCTTTTCAATCACACAAGTGATCTAGTCATGGGACGAAATTCAACCTCTATAGCGATATTGACTACAAGATGGGGAAGCAGATCCAAAGAGCTCCTTAATAACCAGGATGGTGTAATAAGTCTTAATGTTATCATGATTTTCAAAGATTACTCCAGGTTTAGAAACAACTCCTTAATTTCAAGATAACCAATGCAGGGCAAGGATAATGGTAACAATAAATATTTAATATTGACCATCAGAGCATAGATGTATTTTATTTCAAGACCAAAGTTGAGCTATCTCAAGCCATTTGAAAATTAACAGGTAGTACCATATTGAAGTTATATTTCATCATGATTATTAGTCTCGAACAATAGAATAATGAATTAGAAAGATATATATACAAAAAAAGGAGGAGATTCAACCAAAGGTAGAAAAGAAAGCAACACAGAAAAGATGAACCAAATCAGATTTTATTGAAGAAATTCAAAACCAGGAGTCAAAATGAACCAATCAAAACAACAAAAATCAAACTTCACAAAATGATTTGGCCAAAAGAAAAACTAGGCCCACCTCTCATTGAGAAAAAAGGAAGAACTATAATGTTCAGAGCTTTTTGTATAGGCAGGTTCTTTTCATAATATAGATATGCATGAGACGTTATTTTGACCAATGCTTATTATTAAAAGTCACAGAGACTACAAGGAAGCAGAAAAATCCTTAATCAGGATGGGTGCAATTATGTGCAGTGGTAAGCTATGTTTGTCAAGGTAAAACTAATGTGAATTAAAAATCAAATCCCTTATCTCTTTATTAATGCTTCATAATATTTGAAAGTACTAAAAAATGTTTAATCAAAACAATTACGAAAATAAAAGAGAAAGGAAAGAAAAAAAATAAACTTCCTTGCAACATTCAGATGATGGTTCTCCTCATGCATCCATGTATTTCATAACTGCATTATTAGAAAATGAAACAGGGAGAAAGGAAACTACGAAAACCTACTCCTAAACCTACTCTAACTACTAAGAAAAACAAAATACTAAGTGTAGTCACATTTCCAATGTAGCCATAAGGGGAAATCCAATCCTGCAACGAAAACAAAATTTAACATCAGTAAGGAAAACAAGGCAAGCATGAACTTACCATTCCCTTCAAAACTTGTGATGTATGAATCCTCCAGACAATCTTCAATTCTATCGTCATATGGACCACAATGGCATGGAAGAATGTATGTGAGTTTGGAAAATTTGTCAATATCATGGGGACCTGACATAACCATCAGCCAAGGCCGAAGTACCCCATCCTCCTGACAATTTTCCACTCGTTCATCCATTTATTTGGATGGAGGATCTAAAAAAATCATGTCATGCTTACTTCCTAGATATTCAGGTAGAAGCAAAGAAAGCATAACTTAACCTTTATTATGAATTTTTTTTAGATATGAATCCTTAATCCATTCTAAGATCGTGCCACAAAAGTTAGAATGCAAGCTATGACTTTGATGAACTAGATCTATCAATGGGGAAGACATGATAAGAATATTCATTACAAAATCCAAATTGTTGATTTGATCCATCCTTTTAATGAGATGGATTGGTTCAAAGTGTGAAGCATGATCATCAATACTTGTACTAATCAAAGAATGAATATACAATGCATAATATTTGATCTCGGTAAGAATGAGTGAATTATCTTCTTCAAATATAACTCATGTAGAATCATCTTGTGACATAACTTTTTCCCATGCAAGAGATGAAAGTGAAAGAGCATCAAATCCAACTTCATACATGTTATCTTTGAAATGAATTTCACCAAATATTGACATATCGAAAATATCAGATTGTGATGGAAAAGAGTAAGATATTGTGGGTAAAGTATTATGCACACCAGAATCTAAGAAGAGATCAGGATATAAGGAGTCAAATGAATCAGAAATGAGCATGTGAAAATATTCTCTTGAGCTATGATAATTTACAATGGTGTTCTCAAGAAATTCCTCTTCACATGCCTTAATGATTTCACTCTCTTTGGGTGATAAATCCTTCAACATAATATGATCATCTAAATTTTCCTCTTGTATGATAGGCAATTCAAAACTTCCATGAACACTCTCATGATCATTGGGATTTTTGAAGATACTTTCATGAAAAACATCTAATCTTTCCTGTGGATAAGGTATGATTTGTGAATGAAGGTTTAAGGTTCTTTCTTTAAACTGCAGATCTATATCTCTAATCTGTTTTATTGGAATGTTAGAACACTCAAGATCATTCTCGTCACCTACGTGTTCTTTAATAACTAAATTTAGGTATTGATTAGAATAAGAGTCAAAATAAGGTGGACATATACCTATACTCACAATAAAATCTTCTTCCACGATGGTTGAGGATTGAAGATGCAGTGGATCAGAGGAAAAATAACTTTGATCATTAGTGAGAAAATTTTCACTAGATTCTAACTCCCTTGCTTGTTCAAGATTTTCTAATGGATTTCTCTCATGTTGCAAACAAAATTCATCTCGTAATTGAGTGTTATAATTTGTAATTGATTCATCAATTGCGATCGAAAATGGTTGGATGAAAGGGGTGCAAACATTAGAGAGGAGATTTACTACAAACGAAATGTCATCAAGATAAAATTTATAGAGAAAATGATGGATGCTTGTTAAAAATACCTCTCGAGATGAATCGTTATTGATTATCATGACCTGAAATTATTCACATAATCGATTGTCATCATAAATTTAAAAAGCGTCTAAAAATTCCTCTACAAATTTAAACCAATCAATAATGTGATGTGATGGAAAAGACTCAAACCAAAGTTTAATCTGACCCCTGAAAGTAAAAGTGAATAGTCTGCATAAAACCTTTAAGTCAAAAATATCATGCTCAATGCATTTACACCAAAACTTGTTAAGATGGTATTTTGCAGATACATTCCCCTTACCATCGAAGGTGAGTTTGGACAAGCGAGAGATTGTCTTGTCGGGAATATCATGTAATGAGAAGTGGAAAGCATTTTCCAAGACAGTGATATGGGGAGATATGGAAAATTAAATACATTCAAAATAAAGGATCCTACAGGGACAACTTGTCATTCGACCCTCCTTCAAGCACCATTTGTTGATGGGCGTTTATGATACACTGTCAAATGGAAGGTTAGATCCAGACCGGGGTTGTCTAATTAACCCAAGTTGTTTAGTATGATCTAACCTGATGGGTTTAATGGCTCCATTAGCCAACTAGGGTCCTAAAAACAATAAAAATAAATAAACTAATCTAAAGATATGATTCTAACAATTGATATAATAATTACAAAATGTTAAGCTAATAGTGTTACTATACAATGATTATATACAATTTGCGACATTTGAATAAAATCTTGTGAATTTTTTTTATATAAGAACATTTCTGAACAAGATCAAATATGAACGGTGCTCTTTCTAATGTTTAAAAAGATTAAACTAATAAATATTGAATGAATATGGCTATGATAATAACACGAAAATGGACAAATCCAATCAAAATCTGAATTAGGCAATCATTCTTCATTCATATACAAACAACTCTAAATAAAAGAAAGAAATACATCTACTAGCCTCTAACTAATCAGCCATAATAAACTGAGTTAGTTTTCCTGCATTGTATGAGCTCATGTTTGTCTTGTATTAAGAGGAAACCTGTGACAGAGACAATCATAGAACTTCCTGAAGAAATTCAAGGAAGTATTTCATGCTTTGGAGTGAATTTATAACAACAGAAAAATAACTAATTAAATATCCTGTGACCTCAAGATAACCAAAAAACTCAGGATGAAATAAATCTCAATCCTGAACATTGACATTATCAATAATTTAATATCAAAAGTAAACTCAAAAATAACTAAATAATTGATTGATCACAGGTACAAACTAGACCAACAGATAATGGACAACATTTAAATAATCAACGATATGAAATATCATGTGAAGACAAGACTAAAGATAAATCAACACTAATAATATCTCATAACATAGAAATAATAGGAGAATACAAAAAAACAAGTGTTGCATAGTTTACATAGGTCTAAAGCCAACAACAAACTGCTTTTCCTATATCACTTCCAAAATCATATGTCCATTCTCTAATCCAGAAAAAAGTTTTTTTCTCATAGTTCCAACCATCCCTTTTAAATCCCAACAAAGAGTATTGATCTCATATCTTAAGATAGGGTTAGATCTCACAAAATAATATCGGTTTTAACAACAAATTCGAGTTTGTTTGATAACATGACAATTCAACATAAAATAGCATGAGTGTGCTTGTAATGATCCTATCCTTATACTATTTAACAGATGTAAAACAAATTCTGTTCAAAACTGGCTCAATGACACATAATTGAAGTAGATCAACATCTTTTTCCTCCATATTAATCCTTGGTTTATGCGATGGAAACTTCTTTGACGAATTTAGGCGAAATATAGAAAATTGCACTTCAAAGAACAACACATACTTGCTAAACCATTCACCATTTCTGGAATCTTCTTGCAAGTAAGCTAAAGGAACCTATTCTGCAAGTAGGTTTTCAACAGTTTCTCAAAATTCTTCATTGTTTTCCCATAATGTGCCCCGCAAAATTACCTCTCCATTCTATTGCAGATGGAATCTTAAAAAATTAGCCTCGAAGATTCACTTCTAGATCCTAGAATATGTCGTTTATGGAGAAACCTTCTAGTTTTAGGTAAATATCCCTTTTTTCGAGATGGGTTTTCGACGGTTTCCCAAAATTCCTCTTCGTTTGTTTGTAAATTGAGTTCAAAAACTACTCCCTATGGAATGACAAGAATCCCCAAACCTGATATTTTTTGTTCTTTCTTTGATACGAGAATAGCCAAATAGTTCATGATCTGAGCGCATCTCCAATTTTATGTCATGTAAAAAGACCACATGCTTCAACACTTCATTTTGTAGGGCACATGAATATCCTCGAGCTTATCACAGGGTCAACAAAGACAAATTACTCCTGAAAAATAATCAATGAAAACATAATTAATTAACCACTAACTATTAAGAGGATATTCATAGAATCATAGTCAAGATTCACATCACCATTCATATATCTATTGATCACAAATCCCAACGCATCTATCATTTAACTATTTTAGAACCGGTTGCAAGTGTTATTGGTGTACAAAACATCCATGTGAACAACATATGTATCTCCAACGATTATGAAACCGCAGCCGAACCACAGAAGGAACCGAAAACATATGAGGAGCATGTGACTACAAATAAGCAAAAATTCTTATTTGCAAACTGCAAACACTCAACAACAAACAAAGAATACAAAATGAAACTATGGCATCGAAATAAGTGTCAATACATTTCAACAAATATACATCCGCCAAAGATGTTATAAACTTTGGAATGCTCAATCACTACAAAGTTTGGATATCAAAACATTTCAATATGCTTAGTTCATATCAAAACTTACAGATATATTCACCTAGAAGAAAATGCTAATACAAACATTCAAAATAATGCTAGCATTAATCTGCCTTCAAGCAATATAAAGGAGAAATATATGATTCAAAAATATTGTCTACCAGAAAAAGTTTGGATATGTTTCCATATAATGCATTGGGAATAATGAAGCTAACAATAAGACCTCCAATCTCTTATCCAATCAAATTAATACATATATGTTACTTTTTATTATATAAAAATATATGCTTTTAATTCCATAGCTCCAACAATAGATATTAGTCAAAGGACAAACTAATATGTAGTCAACGAATTATGGATCGCTATAGTCCCTCTATGCCTATGAGAGGGACTAATAACAGTAAATAACTTCTCTTAATTAGAGAGACACAGATAGAATAGGAAATATCTTTGAACATCTATAGATATAAGCACAATAGAAGAAATATTTATTTTAGATTCAAACACAAGCTATACACAAAGAAGAAGAAAAACATATCATGGTTATGTAGCATAGCATGATAAGTGTCCATAGTCAATAAATAAATGTGAAAAGGGAATGAAGGATTCAATCGTGGTACTATAAAACAAAGGTTATATATAATTGAAACCACTACAAGACTATGTAGTCAAGCATATCATTAAGATGCATATTTAAAGAAACCCAAATTGTGAATGAGCACGAACAAAGAGTATGCACTATGTGACATCCCCAAAAATAAAATATTTTTGAAATTTAAATTTGTTGGAAATTTATTTTGTTTTTAGTAAATTCGAATTTGGAAAATTTTTGCCATTTATGGCAATTCCAAATTTTGAATTTGATAATTGTAATTAATTATTATGACTGTTGGGCAGAGACCTAGTTTGACCCAACTAACTATTTGACTATGACACTTGTATGAAAACATAATATTTTATATTGATTGCAGGAGGACAAATGGAACAACCATGTTAAATTTAGCTGACCATGACTCCATAAGTGGGGAACATGTTGGAACTACCTCTAGGCTAATTGTTATAAGTGGAAAATCAATGATTTGGCCATTGGCAGCCCCTGAAAATCAGGGATTTAGAAAGCTGCAAAAATTCCCAAGGGAGGGGAAAAAAGACCTAGGAAAATTGATAAATAGCATATGTGAGGAGGCAGGACGCTGCCAAGTATGCTAGGGGAGGAGACTATTGATTTACTTGCTGGTATGAACACTACTTGAGTGTGAGGCAAGGTAAACTGTTGGAGCTGTAGGACATTGCTGAGAAGAAGTTTTCCAGGTTCGCCCTCATGGATTCATGGTCAATCTAGGGGGTGAATCGGGCAAGTAGTTTGGCTTCCCTGTTCTATGGTTGGGAGGAATGTGGTTGTTCGCTTTGTCTTTCAACGTATTATTTTAGATATGTTATTTATGTCCCTTCTTTGGCTAAATGTTATATGGTTACATACTTGATAGAATGCATCTGTTAATTCTAACTAGAAATAATATTAAGGAGGAAAGATCGAATGCATCATTTTGAAGACTTAGGAACTGCTAGAATGTCTCTATACTAGCTCAAAATGGATTATCTTTGTTGTATCACATTACTGTTATGAGTACTAATTCCCGAAAGTATACTAGCTGAAAGGATATGTCTAGTCAATTCTTATAGAAGATATGTGTTGTGGTTTGGATTTCTACTGTAGTAAGACAAAAACATTGTAGTTGAAAACCCCACAAATAAATTGTAATGAAGATTTGAGTTTACCCACGTATTGAATGCAAATGGAAACTACATAGTTTATATATATATATATATATATATATATATGGACGTATACTTACATTCTGGTATATAAAGGCATGTGCAGCAGTAGAGTAATTAACTAAGATTTCTTCCATATACCAGCTGAATAGTCGTGATTTTTAGGAGATAGCCATAATTGCAAGTGCCTATGATATATATGTATATATATATTTAAAATACGAAAGTGAACTTGCAAATACGAAGAATTATTATAGAACACCTACAACATTCACACATTTTTATATCAACCGGTGTTTAATGAAAAAATTATAGGTTGACATTTTGGAAATTATATTTGGAGTGAATCGAATTATCACAGTTTAATTACCAGAACTAATCACGAGAGGCGCGAAGGTCCAAGGAAGAAGGGACATCTTGAAACTTCACATACCCCTGAATAAATTCATAACTGTGTAAATAACAACATAATCGCCTAGAATTTAAAAAGGAAATCCTTTAACACAAGTACAGTAATTTCAATTTGAATTCATTTATCATCATGCAATCTGGAGTCAATTATAGATAAGATATACATATAGCTGGCAATAGCCGAGCACCTTTATTCATTTCAAAATCCTTTCTTGGAAGGAGCCAGTATGTCGCTAGTACATTAAACCAATGAAATAACCGGTATGCCATTACAAATAGGCTGAAAGGAAACCCTGAAATTCTTTTCAGAATAATATTACATATCTCATCCAGAATTGAAACAAATAAACACCCCATACTATGTTTTATTCCAATGATAGAAATTACCATCATAGGACGAGTTACCCTTAATCAAACGGTACCGAAATCGAAACAGAACTACATTGTTAATCAAAGGACTGGAAAGGGACCATGCCCTTCCTCTAGAACTAAAAGAATGTGACAGAGAGGGTTACGGGCATGGAACCCGGATACCTTTGTCTCCAATAATAGGCGTGGATATCTGCAACTGCTTACCGACGAGGACTCTACAAAATTTGTACCAGTAAAATATTACTAACTAAATATGCCATTGAAATTTTAGAATGATACAAAAGTAGGGTGAATGAAATTATCCACAGAATGGAAATATATCACTTGACAGAACCTGTACTTATCTTGGATTTTGCTATGGGCATGATCCATTTCCCTTTTGTCGTCATCCACCAACCGAGAGGGGAGGAGTGAGCTTGTTTAATCTGATGGGTACCCTCGCATCAAAACAGGGCCCCATCATTAGTTAAAATATCTAGTTCAAGAAAGAAGTTATACAAGAAACTATGGATTTCGTAATTATAATAGTAGTTCCAGCACTAATTCCAGAGACACTAAAACAGTGAATGAATATACTCTGAGGTATAGACAAGACACAGATAATATACTAGACGAAATATTCGTAAGGAAACACAATCAAAATACAGTTAATATGAATGTTAAATACAGGAATCCATTTTTCTTAAAATTTACAAGAAAAGATTAAAGTAACACAAAATGATTTAGCCTATTGACAGACCACGTTAAGCCAATACAGAACCCGTAAATATTTACCAGCTACAGGATATAAAGCTTTCGAACCCGTGAGGTACCATTTAGTAAACAAATTTATGAAAGGTCCTTTTAGGGGCTCTCTCTTTGGGGTTACGGGTTATGGGTGAGGATGGTATACAAGTGAAAGGGCCCTTTGAGTTAGATGAGTGGAGCTGGGTTGGGAAAACATACTAAATGGAGTATAACCAACCACGATGGGAATTTAGAGCCTATGAAACAAATAAAACTCTTTTAATATGGACAAGGAAATACTGCAATTACAGTGCAATGCTCTCACCCTAATAACCTTAATTTCTAGAATGAAATCTGAGAAAAATCTCGTAGAAGCTCAATACCAAACAATGATACAGGATGGTGAAGTAGAGCAGAAACAATATGCCCTAGAGGCAATCTACTTGTGAATCACCAAGAAAACAAAGGAACGTGGTATCAACCCTTTCAGAGTTTCCAGAATAGATAAGAACATGGTAATAAAATTACTTAGTAGAGGGGAGGAACTTCTAGAACCTTCCTGGAGTTTTGGCAATAAGAGAATAAACTCTTACTGATAGTATAATCACTGCGGCATGCAGGTTACCCATAATGGTTTTAGGAGAAAGAGAACTCGGTCATAAATCTATGACTAGAGATGCAGAGGTAACGAGAAACTTACCAGTGGGTTAGATAGCAATGTCGCCTCCTCTATGAGAAAAATCTCACCATTGTTTCCCTTCGCCAAGAAATCGGTGTCCTAGAGCTAGACTTTCGGAGAACCTCCCCACAACAAAATCCATTAACCTAGCGAACTCCTTCCTCAGAGAATGAGGTTTGCGGGTACGAATGACCAGGTGATGAGATAGACTTTGCACGTCCATATTGGATAGCAGGTCAGGTGATGGCCTCGACTGTAGCATGTACCCTACCCCCCTTTAATGCCCTCGCCAGGATTAAGTGCATATCGGACCTACCCCTCTTTTGGTATTCAATGAGCGACTAAGTAAGGAAGCGCCTGTGCGACTCATGGAAACCTTTAACCCTAAATCACAATAAATGCAGTTAATATAATGTACAGTTGACACTATGTTCAGGCAGGTGGAGCCGAATGGGATGATTAAGTGCATATGGGACCTAAACCCTAAATCACATTGAATGCAATTAATACAATGTACAGTTGACGCTATGTACGTTCAGGTAGGTGGAGCTGAATGGGATGATTAAGTGCATATGGGACCTAAACCCTAAATCACATTGAATGCAGTTAATACAATGTATAGTTGACGCTACGTTTCAGACAGGTGGAGCCGAATGGGATTTCCAGCACTGGAAGCCTTACCTAATTGGGAAGCCTTACCTAACCACTATCTCGTATCTAGATACTTTTAAACTAAAGGGGTTTGCTTATATTAAACTTTTTGCAGAGGAGTATAGTCTAATACTCTACTTTTACCTAAGCTCGTTTGGTCGTTTTTATTGTGTGATTATGTGTATGGTCCAATGCATGAGGCCTAGGCTGTAAATCCCAAAGTCATTTGTAATGTAAACATATGGTAGTGGTTTATATGTATGGTCTAATGTGTAAGGTTTAGGCCATAAAATCCCAAAGTCATTTGTATTGTTAAGACTGTGGTAATGGTTATAAATACAAATAGATAGGAAAGTAATTATAATTACAGAACTTTGAATAAACATTGAAATGGGGAGTAAGCACTTATTATATCGTCAATTTGAAAACTTTAAGTTGAACGGTAATGATGGTTGACAACAGTAAGGACTCTAGTAAACTCTCAGATTCAAGCTATATAATAAAAGCCTACTTTCTTGAATCTCGAAGCTATTCATGAATAAATGTACAACAAAAAAAATTAAAAAATTTACAGTTTTTGAGGTAAATTACACACTAAGTAAGATAAAGGATATATAGTAAACCCTAGTTACAATGTTAATAAAAAAAAACTAATTCGGCCTTGAAGCAGAGAGTTCAAGTGAGTAAATAAAATACGTTACTCTGTACAGATCAATGGATTCATTACAATAATAAAAAATGTATTGTTTATCCATGAAAAGAAACCATGAGGTTGGTTACCTCTTCCTCTATGTAAAAAACAGTAAATAAATTAAATAATAGAACGTCCTCTTGGATTGTTGGACGTCACAGCTATGTCAGAAGTCACTTGCTGATGTCTTGAAGAGAAATGAGGTTTCATTATATTAAATAACAAGAACAAGAACACGACCTTGGATATAATTCTTAGGATTTCCACTCGACCTTACCATAACAAGAACACGTATTTCCAAAGAGTTAACGGTGAAACATATGAAATGAATAAAGCATTATGAAAATAAAACAATTGTAATTATAGAGGGTGAGTATTTATTACCGTAACCTTGTGGATTGGGAGGCAATAACACACCCATTCATATCCACCCAAATATGTAAGTGCGAAATCGCAACCTGTGGCAGACAAAGAATCCATGGAAGAAATATAAGAATAAAGACTACTCTGTAAATTTTCACTAACTGGAGTTAGGGTAATGTTACTCTTGGATATGCATACCATATTTCCATTGATTGCTTGTGATTACCATATTTGTATGTAATAACTGATGATTGGATAGATAGCATATTTGTATGTGAATATCATATAAACAAAAGTTAAATTCATACTATAAACCAAAAAAAAATGGTGTTGGTTAAACATTTTATTTTTGGGTTTTTTTTGATAGGAATTGATCGGAATTTGGGGATATAAATTTGGACAAAATCTTTATTTCTGTTGTATAAATAAATTTATTGTGCTGAAAAACCCCTAGAACATTAGGATTATACAAACTACCCCTAGAACGTTAGGATTATACAAACTTAACCGCTCAAATTTACAAATCCAACCATTAATCACAAATTTCTGACAAAATCAGACAAAAAAGAATTACCAAAAAAACAAAAATTAAAACTTTTAGACTACTGCCAAAAGAACAAACCCTTCTATGTTTTCGACTTAAGCTTGGGTAATGAGTAAATAGATTTACCTCTATTCGTAACATGCAACTAGAATAAACTCAAAGGACAATTTTGAACCTCCATACCTTTTGGTAACGTGGGGAGAGTCGAGGGCTTGCAGTGATTACAAAATGCTGCATGGCGCTTGAACAAGGAGACTAATACATTGTTCCCAATACGCCTTAAATTCCAAAGGTACGAGTAGTCAGAGTAGGTAAGGGGATTATCGCTCTAATCCAACTCACAGTTAGACTTAATGCCAGACAAGGGGATTATCGCTCTAATCCAACTCACAGTTAGCATTAATGGAAATCATACTAGAACAATGAAGCTAAGTACATAGGTATAATGAAGAAACTTATGTATGCATAGGATGTGGGTATAAGAGTACCACGTGACAAATGGATGCATGAGTCACCTCTATATAAAGTTAAACTTAGCTTTGACTCGTTGGAATCGTATCATCTTGGATACAACCAGAAGAGTCTACCTATCCATAGCATCAATTTATTAAAACCATATATAAACAACCAGTGTTGAAACCATAATATTACATATGCATATTATAGTATGACATATGAAGTGATGAAAACGTCATTGACTTAGGATAAAATATAAATGTCATTGACTTAGGATAAAATATAGTGATAAGTATATAATTATATATTTTTATTGTAACAATTCTAATTAATTCTTTAATTATCATGAATGATAAATATTAGTTTAATGAATTATTAAAATAGATATTTGAAGATTTTATTATAATATTATTATTATTGGTAGTTGAACCAATTAATGGGAGAGATAAGGTGGTTGAATGATTAATGGAGGGTAAGGCTGTTGGAGAAATGGGGACGAAGATAAGGGAAAAGGGAGAACTCGGGGAGGAGGATCTTTTGGTTTTGGAGGATATTTTGGTTTATGAGAAGGTAAGAAAAATTGGGGAGGAAGGAGGAAGGGAGGAAACAACAGTTTTGGCTGCAACAGTTTTTCTTATAGTTTTTCTTTTTTCTTGAGGACTCTCACAGAGTACTGTTATTGCTGGGAATTTTGGGCTTGGGCCCAGGAAACTGTAAGGAGTCCTTGAGCTAGGGAGCTGGAGAGGTTGTTCCTAGTTGGTTGGGAGGTTAATACTCAGTTTTGGGAAGAATCAACATCATCAACATCATTATCAGCTTCAGGTTCAGCATCGGGTTGAGGTAAATACCTTATGCATTTTGTTATACTGTTGTTCATCATTATACGGTTGTTCATTATTATACTGTTGTTCATCATTATATTGTTGTTCATTATTATACTATCAAAGTGTCAAATATTACACTGTAAATAAAGAAGTAAACTAGAAATAATTTCTATATTTATATTTATTTTTATGAGGCTTTGTATGCACATGCCTTACAAATGGTATGAGAACCCGGTTTCAAAACTGAAATATTATACTATATATTTTATAAACAAGTCAGAAAAACATGGATATGCAAAACCCTTTAATCACAACTAGTAAATAACCAAAAATAACCCATATATATATATATATATATATATATATATATATATAGAACACTAAAATGGAGAGATAGCATCAAAATAACCATGAAATCTCTATTAACATGTCATGAATTTATTCACATGTACAAGTGAAATTCTTAAAAAAGATATATAAACATAAATCATTTAT
>JASDQU010099941.1:608730-623977 GCA_032191745.1 Picea mariana
TATAAAAACAAAATATATATATATATATGCTATTGGGTTTTATTATTCAAACACCGAGCTCCACTAGTAAACAAGTTCAAAATGATCTCACTACATATAATATTGCAAAGAAATTTAAAATAAAGAGAATTAATCTTGCTTTGCTAAGATTTCAAAGACTTAAGAATTAAGGGAAAATTACCATTGTATCAAATTCAATGGTTGGTAACCAATTAGGGTATCATGTGGTTGAATGAAACTAAACTTATAATGTTGTAGTGAATAATTTAATATTATTGTAATTTTGTTTTCATTCTATGAGAAAGAGAGAAAGACAACCTTAGATTCAAATGACAAAAAGTAAACAACATTAGAATTAACCAGACCATTTCTCAAAAATAAAAAAATTTCAATCTAGTGGAAATGCCAAAATGGCACTTTGTAATAAATATTATATTCTGGCCTTCTTTATAAAAAAAAAAAAAAAAAGGTCCAAGCAAGTAATCAAGAATAGCATCAACGACCAATCTCTAAATAAAACCCCAAGTGCCCAAGACAAATTTATGACCAAGAGAAGAGCCCACGAGAAAATAAAGCACCGAGCCAAGCACCTGCAACACAACATAAAATAATCGAAATTGAGAGCCAAGGCACAATAATGGCGCCCTAATAAGCCACCAAGGGAGAGCCCACAAGTCGAGCATTGTGCACTATGTGCCAAGCCCACAAGCAACGTCTATGCACAACACGCTAGCACCCAAGTTGAAACCAAGCATCAACATATCAAATCCCAATGCCCTAGTTTAGCGCCAAGCCAATGGAGGAGTTCATACGCTAGCTGTGCAGGATGCTTCAACTCCGCAATCAAAGAGCCGAGCGACCAAAGATCCAAGCCATGACTAAGAAGTGACACTCTTTTTCTCCAGCCCCACAATTTCAACGCACAATACAACAAAGCACCAAAGCCATGAGGGAGCCCACGAGGGCATTCTTTGCTCAATGTAAATGAGCTCAATATCCAAGAACACAAACAAGCGATAGATCATTAAAACCTAAGACCAACCAGAGTTCCTTCGAATGCCAGGTAATGAGGAATAGCGCTAAGGCGCCAAGAAGGGAGAGTATATAGGAAGAACTAGACAGCGTAATGTCATCTTCATTCGAGAGAGAGGTAAAAGAACCCACAAAGCCTTCCCAGTATTCACCCCCTGTACAGGACACTGTAGTGCGGATCTTTACTTGCTTCTTCTCCCATACTTTAAACTTACCTTTATATGCCACAAGAGTTGGTTTTGGAGCTGAATAATACAGTCTCACTTCTTCACGAAAGACTAAGCTAAGACTCCCTTTATCTCCGTCCTTGGCTTAGATAATAGCACGGACAACTACAATCGCTCTCCTATATGCAAAGAAAAACATTGTTGGAAAACCAAAGATAAATAAGGCAGGCCGCAGATCAAGTCTTGCAGGCTCAAAAGGTACCAACACAAACCCCGGCCACAGTTGCAGAATGGGAAAGGCGATAGAGGAGGAAGTGTTATGCGAGCAAGTGGTTGTAGGGTTTGGGTAATGAGAGCAGGGGGGAGGGGCACGTGGGCCTCATGCGAGGACCCACGATGCCCGACTTTTAAAATTTTAAATTATTTTCATTTTTTTTATTGTTTTATTTAAATTATTGTATTTTTAATTTTTTTATTTTTTTTTAAATTCTTTTAAATTTTAATTCTTTTAATATATTTTAGACATTCTTTTTAATTTTAATTGTTTTAATTATTTTAAATTATTTCAAAATTTTAATTATTTAATAAAAAAACTCAACTATTGTTATTAAAACTAAAAATGATTTAAATAAAACTAAAGTTATTAATTAATTAGAATGATTAATTAATTAAGTGATTAATTAATGTTAATATGTACTTAATTAGTATACTACTAATAATATTAATTTTATGGATTAGATTAAATGTGTTGATTAAGACTATTGAAACCTAGGTTAAAGTTTAGTCTAGGTTATTGAGTTATAATAATTAATCAATATGGTATTTCACACACTTTAATTAGTTTCCAAATCTCTAAAGACTTAAGGAGGTAAGTGACACTTATTGGCGAGTACCTCACAGTGCTAACATAGTTTCCAAGGCAAGGGAATTAGCAACTATTCTAAACAAAGTTACCAAGCTTAGAGGCTTTCAACCCAAATCTTTAGCCACTTACCTTAAAGAGAGTAACGTCTATTTAGAGACAAGGAAGAAAAAAACTTATGCCTAACCCTATGTTTACAAGTATAAGTTGAGCAAATGTGAACTGCCTTAGAATCTTTCCTGACAAGCATTTGGTTTGATGTAGATTCATTTATTCAATATGGTTAGGAATCAGGGAAATCGAGGCCGAGGGGCATCGTCACAAAGACCGCCAACATCGATGCTTCCACCACCATCGCTTGAATTAGCTCTCATTTTGTGTTCTTTGGAGGATATTAATGATACTTTATAGGGGTGTCATCCAACAGATGTCAAAGTGGAACCCCCACCATATGGAGTGGGTAATACTGAAGTATCGAGGGATTTAGAGGGAGGGCCTCCACCCAGGGACATCACTATAAAACTACAAAAGATCAAACTCCTAGAGTTTGTCGGGGGTCATTCCAGTGAACATGTAGAGGCATGGTTGGAAGGAATGACACGATGTTTCACCTTAAGATACTATGCTTCCACATCAAAGGAGAAAATAACGATCTTTTAGTTGAGGGACAATGCCTTGAACTGGTGGGGTAAACTGGAGAGGCAGTTGCACCTCACCTTAGACACCGTCTCATGGGAACTTTTTAAGGAAAGGTTCAGGAGGAAATATTTTCCAGCTTACTATGAGCTACAATAGGTGGGAGCATTTCATGCTCTAGTTCAGGAAAATAGGATCGTGGAAGAGTATGAGATCAGGTTCATGGAATTGGTAAAATATGTCTCATACATGGATACCGATCAACGACATGCATGATGTAATAAACCTCAATTTTGACTTAAAAAAATAAATTATTTTCCGAAACATTAACCCTAAATAACTTGATAGATTCGTTCTTAGGATAAGATGACCTTTTTTTTTTCTATTATTAAATTTAGATAAGTTTCTTATATTATGGTTACCCATGTTGATATTTTATTCAGCCAACCTATAGGTGTCCAGGTCATGCTAATTTAACCATTCATTACTATAACATTTTTGTAAGTCCTAAATCTTCCAAACATTTATACGTATCATACACATACTATATTGAACTTGGACTATGGAGGACTTGACATTCATGATCCCAGAATTCTTTCCTATGAGAAATAATTCTTAAACTTATACGCAAGGGGATCTCAAATAATCTTTAAAAGGGGCAAGGTTCAAAATGATCCACCACAACTGTATATCGAGATACTTACCCTAGTACATAGGTTGTAGGGTTAACCTAAGTATTAGCATTACTCTTTAAAGTCCATGCATCCGAACTAAGTCCCCAGGTCGGTTAACGATCTGTGGGTCGCTATTTATAAAGGAGATTATAACTGTGAGACTCTATTCAAACCCATTAGCTTAACCAAACTAACTGTGTGATGTCTTAACTGCACGATGGTTCTCTTTGGATGAGATGCTAATAGGTCTCATCGCAGATGTGGTTCAACATTTCTAGTTGGTTAAGTCAGGAGGGGACCCTCCTTAGTTTCATGCACCTTTAGTTTGAGTTCAAAATCTCGACAGGAGGGAGTTAAAGCTCTGGTCAGGCCTTTAATGAATTCTTGCATGAATGTGAAAACCGATGGTTTCACTTGAACCCTTGGTTGATTGGCGTATGCCAACTAATCCTCTTCACATGGGCATAACCCTTTATCATACTGGCCTCCTTTACTCTGCGCATTAAGGGCACTTTAGGTTTATAAGTCATTCCATCGGCATTCTCATAGTCTTTTCATTTTCCTGTTCCTACATACACCTCTATATTTTCTTTGTGAGGTAAGTTTTGAACGCACATAGGTACCACCAGGTGGAAACTAGGCATCCCTACCCGTTCACTTTGGTGAGTTCGCAACCCTTGGTAACCTTAAAATTTTTGAAAGAAGAATTCGGATTTACGTAAGGTGGGAGAGTTCCTTTCTTCTTTTGATTGTGCCTCTGGTTATGATTCTCCTTTGACAGTTTACTTTCTATGGCTTGTTAGTTGTCTTACAACCTTGGTTACGAAAAACTACTAGGGAAACTTCCCTTTAGTAATGAAAGATTCCAAACCCTTTCGGGACCTCTTCGTTGACCTACATTCTGGCATAGCCTATCTAGCGAGTTACGGGGTTGTGCTTCATTGATGGTTTCATCATATCCTTCATTTGTCTTTCGGTTTGACCCTTTCTAAAACACCTGTTATCTAATTTAGAGACCCCTGTAAAATTTCTACCATTGTGTTAATCTCTAAATAAAATTGGCTAGGATAGAACCCTGCCTAGAACATGTCTTTGAAGGTTGAGGAAAAGGGTAACTTGTGACAGACCACTCGTTAGTTTGGGGAGATACATGAAAGGGATTTTTTGTACTTTCGTTCAGAGGTTATCTCTATGTCCAAAAAGATTCTAAGGAAATATGTTGGCGATATAACAAACTAAACATATAATCTCTGGCACTTATAGCATTCAAAAAAGCGTGAATACTATTTGGTTGGATTCTTGGGTGTGGTCAGATGTACATATTAAGCTTTATGCTATAGTTCTGGATTAATTCAAACCCTAACAGTCTTTCTCTGTTTTACTTCAGGTGAGTAAGTTTTTTTTTTTAGGGCTGTATACAATATACCTAATGATGGGGCCTCCAACCTGTTTTTGCGAGGTACCCATTAGATTGATATTGGCTTCCTTTCCCCATCAAGTTAGAGGTTGGATTCCTTTGTTTTGGTGTGAGGGGCAGCCTATGCCACGAACAAGTTAAGTATAATTCTGATTTTTATTTATTTCTATTAAATTTCTTGTTCGTTATAAACATCCTGCCTCAGCATTCTGGTTGTGTTCAATTTACTACCCAAAGCCAAATGCTAATGACAATTTCTTGTTTCCTTTGCAGGATAGATGTCTCCGAACCTTCGGAATTTCAGCCATCCTTTTGTGGGAAAAGGTACTCGAGTTCCTTAAAACAAACCCTTCGGTATTTAATCATCCCAAATGCAAAAGTCAAAGTTTTTCCTCGGTCTGAAACTGTAATGTACCTAGTTTGAGGACCAATTCTTGTTTAGCAAGGAAATGATTATTGTAATAATGTACCATATAGATTATTTATAATTTCATCGGTTGCGTAGTTCAGACATACCCTAAATCTAGGCTCTAAATTTTTGCTTCTGTTTAATTATTCAAGATTCAAAACTCTTCTCTTTGTATGTCGCATGATGAAATTAGAGAAATATATAATGATTAAATTCTGACTATCAAAAGTATTCCGATATCCATATAACTTCCTGAAAGCAAACAATTTCATTGTAATCGAGTAGAGTATGTTGTTTTTTTATGTTACCCGAGCATATGTAAACTTAAGGGTTCCAGAATTCTTTTGTTTCATTTAGGGATTTCTCGCCCTTCATATTACATTCCAGAATTATCTCTATGTTAAACAGTGTTATTTCCAATTTATTCTAGTGCTTTAACATGTAGAAATTAGACCAAATCGAATTACAAATTCTTATGAATACCTATTGAAGTATTTATACTCTGTGTACTGTAGGTTTTCCTATAGAGAATTTTGTAATTCTTTCGATTATAATCCATACATAATTACATCCCAAGTATTTGTGTATGCAGATATCATAAATGTTTAGTATGTATGAGAAAGGGATTTCATTTACTTATTGTATTTCTGCGTAAGTCGTAACCTACAGGAAAATAAACATATGTCTATATGTATGTATATTTCTGTTATTCAATTTTTGTTTGCATTGCACACTTAATTAGTTCATTTCTGTAAGTACCATTTGGTTGAGAGGATTTGCCTACCGCTTTCACTCTAATACATCAATCAACTAACCCATAGGAAATTATTCTTTCAGGACATAACCAGGCATATTCTCGCAACTAGTATATTGATGGAATTTAGTATTTACCCAACAATAAAATGCAACAGAGATAATCACATTCGATTCAATCTTTCGTCCATAAAATTACTCAATTCATGATTAACAGATGCATTACACCAGCCATTTAACGATTTAGATAGAGGAGGTTAAGAGGACATATTTGAATCAACTCATTAGAAGACAAACATAACAGCCATGTTCCTCCCAACCGTAGAATGTGGAAGCCAAAATCACTTACCCAATTCACCCCCTAGCCTGACCATGAATCCATGAGGGCCAACCTGGAAAAAAACTCCTCCTCAACAATGTCTTGCAATTCTAGTAGGTTCCTCTTGCCTCACACTCAAATAATAGTGTTCATAACAGTAAGAAACTCAATAGTCTTTTAGTCTAGCATACTTGGCAGTGTCATGCCTCCTCACATATGCTATTTATCAATTTGCCTAGGTCTTCTTCCCTCCCTTGGGAATTTTTGCAGCTTTCTAAATCTCTGATTTTCAGGGGCTAGCAATGACCAAATCACTGATTTTCCACTTGTAACAATAAGCTTAGAGGTAGTTCCAACATGTTCCCCACTCATGGAGTCATGGTCATCTAAATTTAACATGGTTGTTCCATTTGTCCTCTTGCAATCGATATAAAATATTCTGTTTTCATACAAATGTCATAGTCAAATAGTTTGTTGGGTCAAATCAGGTCTCTACCCAACAGTCATAATAATTAATTACAATTATCAAATTCGAAATTTAGAATTTCCATAAATGGAAAACATTTTCCAAATTCAAATTTACTAAAAACGGAATAATTTCCAACAAATTTAATTTTCAAAAATACTTTATTTTTTGGGTTGTCACATCTTTTCCCCCTTCAGTAAAACACTGTCCTCAGTGTTCATTCCTTTATTGGAACAGGATTGGATGAAATTTCCACAAATCTCACTCCAAATCCCAAGTGCCCTCCTCAGGACTAAAGTGCTTCCATTGCACCTTTACCTGAGCGAGGGCTCTGTTCCGAAGTGCTATTTTTCTCTAGTCCAGAATGCGCAAGGGCTCCACCTGGAACTCACCTTTGGGTTCCACCTGCACCAAGTTCCAATCAATCATATGAGTAAGGTCATGAATATACTTTTTCAACAAAGAAACATGAAATACATTATGAATTCTTAGATTAGTTGGAAGTGCAAGTTGATATTCTACAGGTCCAATTCGAGCTAGTATCTCGAAGGGCCCACAAAACATGGGTGCCATATTGGCACAGTTTCCTAACTTCAATGAGCTTTTTCGGGATTTGACCTTCAAATAAACATGGTCTCCCACTTGAAATTCCAAGTGTCTTCTTTTCTGATCTGCATAGCTCTTCTGTCTGTCCTGTGCTTCTTTCAAGTTCTGGTGTACCTTCCTTACAATGTTCTCCATTTCTTGGAGCATCTCTGGTCCAACCATGGCTCTGTTAGCCGAGTTATCCCAACTAATTGGAGTCGTACACTTTATGTCGTACAATATTTTGAAAGGGCTCAACTTAGCCGAAGTTTGGTACCCATTGTTATATGAAAATTCTACCAAGTGCAGGTAGTCTTCCCACTTGTTCGGTTTTGTTCTTACATACATACAGAGCGTATCCTCAATGATTTGGTTTGTCCTTTCGGTCTGTCCATCTGTTTGTGGATGATAACTCGTACTGAAATTCAAATTAGTATTTAGCCCTGCAAAAAATTCCTTCCAACAAGTGGATGTGAATTTTACGTCTCTATCTGAAATCACCATTTTAGGAATATCATGCAGTCTAAAAATTTCTTTCATGAATATTTCAGCAATGTTTATAGCTTTAAAAGTAGACTGTATAGGAATAAAGTATGCAGACTTACTGAGTTTATCAATTACAACCATGATAGAATCATTCTGTTTCTGATTTTTAGGAAAACCTATTATAAAGTCCAACGATATGTTCTCCCATTTCCTTTCTGGTACTGGTAATGGTTGTAATAGGTTGGCTGGATGTTGGTGTTCAGCCTTAACCTGCTGACAATCTTGGCACCTAGCCAAGTACTTTGTTGTTTCTCCCTTCATATTAGGCCAGTAAAATAGTTTTCTGAGTGTTCTTATTGTTTTCTGGTAACCTGGATGGCCAGAATACGGTTTCTTGTGCACTTCGTCCAAAACTGTTAATTTTAACTCTGCTAAATTTGGTATGTAAAGTCTATTTTCAAATCGTAATAGTCCCTTATTGTCGATACTTAGATTTGCTTTATCTGAGTTTGCGGTACTATTTTGTAATTCTGCCATCATCTTAGTGTAATTTCTGTTGTTAGTACTTGTCATCCTTATTCTTTGTTCTAGATCACTTTCTGCCCTACTGATATTTATCTCAAATAACCCATGGACTTTTCTGCTTAAAATGTATGCTACTTTATTTTCCTTACCCTTGATATGTCTGACCTCAAAGTCGAATTCACTCAAGAAGGCTAGCCATCTTGCTTGTCTTACATTAAGATCTGGTTGGATAAATAGATATTTCAGCCCACTATTATCCATTAGTAGTAAGAATTTTCTACCCATTGTGTAGTGTCGCCACATTTTTAAGGCGTGTATTACCGCTGCCAATTCTAAGTCATGAGCGACATAATTTCACTCGTGTTATTTTAATTTCTAGGACTAATAACAAACAACGTGTCCTTCCTGAGTTAGGACACCACCTAGTCCTTCTTTACTTGCATCAACACATACAATGAAGTCTTTATCTGGGTCTACTACCTTCAATATAGGTGCAGTTGTCTATAATTCCTTCATCTTCTTAAAACTATCCTGACACTTCTCGGACGAGTTGAACTTGGTCCCTTTCTTTTGTAATGACGTGATAGAATAGACTATCTTGGAAAAACCTTTTATGAATCTGCGGTAATATCCGATGATTCCCATGAATGACCAGATATCCGCTACCTCCTTACATACCATCCATTCCATAATGGCTTTTATCTTCTCCATGTCTACGACAATGCCTTCTACTGAAATTACATGTCCTAGATATTGTATTTCTTTTTGATAAAAGTCACACTTGTCAAATTTTGCGTACAGTTTTTGTTTCCTCAACGTTTTCATAACCATCCTTAAGTGCTCATCATGTTCTTCCTCCATTTTTAATAGACCAGAATATCATCGATAAATACTACTACGAACTTGTCTAAGTACTGACTGAAAATACTATTCATCAAGCACATAAACGTGGCTGGTGCGTTAGTGAGTTTGAAAGGCATGACTACAAACTCATAGTGTCCATATCTTGTCCAAAAAGTTATTTTGCTTATGTTCTCGTCTTTTATCCTAACTTGATGATAACCAGATTGTAAATCCAACTTTGAAAAGATCCTAGCCCCACCCACTTGTTCAAACAAATCATTTATCCTTGGTAAGGGATATTTGTTCTTAATAGTCATTTTGTTCAATTGTCTATAATCGATACATAGTATTAGAGTATCATCTTTATTTTTCACAAAGAAGATTGGTGCCCCCCATGGTGAGACACTCGGTCTGATATACTCTTTGTCCAACAATTCCTGTAATTGTATTTTTAATTTTGTCAGTTCTGGTAGACTCATTCGGTAGGGTGCTTTTGAGATAGGGGTTGAACCGGGTAGTAGGTCTATGGAGAAGTCTATTTCCCTTCTAGGAGGTAATTCTGGTATCTCATCCACAAACATGTCTCTGAATTCACATACGACAGCAAAGTCTTCTAACTTTGGCTTATCTTCTTTTTCTAATAGATTTGTCACTTGGATGGCGTAAACTTGACATCCCTTCCTCATACATTTCTTGAGTTGCATCGCTGAAACTTGTCTGACTAATACCGGTTTTGGTATACCTTGGGTTGTTCTAGTAGTGCCAAGATCGTCTTTATAGCTAAGTATCTTTGTATAACAATCTAGTACTGCTTTGTGTTGTTCTAACCAATCCATCCCAATAATCATATCATAATATCCTAGTGGTAGAATGTTCAGATTTGTTCTTATATTTTGGCCATCTAGGCTAAACTCAAAATCAGAAATAAATTCAACTACTTTCCTTTTAGTACATGTTGCTACTTGTACAAGCCATTATTTTGCATGCTTCACTTTCTTAAGTTTATTTGACTCTACTACATCAAGGGTAATATAACTTAACATATCTCCAGGGTCAATTAGAACAAAAATTCAAGTGTTATTGATTTTACCTTCAATTTCTACCACTGAGGACTGGTGGTCAGTTTGTCGACCATCTATGGTTGCATTTATTCAATGCAGGCTTCTAACCACGTCTCCCACCATCGAGGCCTCCTGCAAATTATGAACAACAATTCTGTTTGTTGAGATTAAACATCGACAGTTCCTCTTTAGATGAGGCTCTCTGCATTCCCAACACTTTAATGGCTCGCGGAAGCTATCCCCAAACTTCTTCGTTCCCAGGTTTACCGATTTACCACTTATTTGTGTATTTGGATGATTGGAGTGAAAATCCTTCCTCGAAAAACCTTTTGCTCCATTCCGATAAGGAGCTAGTTGGTATCCCTTCTTTTGCTAGTTCATTCGATCTTGCTTCTTATCTTTCTAGGATTTGGGAAACTCTACTCATTTTTTATATTGGTCATAGCACATTCATGCTTTCCTGAATACTTCACTCAAGGATTTGGGGTTGTCAAACTCAATGTTGTCCCTATAGAACTATGGTAAGCATCTTAAGAATCGATTTTTACCTTATCCTACCGGATGTACAGTACGAACCTTAGTAGTTCCAGAAATTTATTTATAAGGTCCTCCATCATCATCTGTCCAAGTCGTAACTCGTAAAATTATTTCATCTTCCTTTCATAATAGCTTTCAGAAAGGTATTGTTTCTTGAAATACTTCTTAAAGTCAGACCATTCCAACTGTTTCTCCTTTAGGCCCTTGGCCAATTTCAGGTCTTTCCACCAAATGCTGGCCTTCCCTTTAAGATTGTACATGGCCATTCTGACCTTCATGTTGCTAGAATAATTGTAGATCTGGAAGTATTTTTTTATGTCTAACAACCATGCCTCAGTTTCTTCTCCTGTCCTGGATTCTCCATCAAAGGTAGCTGGTTTAATCTTTTTAAATTCTCCTTCAAGGTGGTCTACTTGTTTTCTTTTTCTGTCTGGTTTAGTTTTTTCTTCAGCTAAAGGTGTTCCTTTAGATGAACTGTCTCCTTTTTCTATTTCCGGCCCAGAGTTCTTGGAGGCCCTTTTGCTGACCTCTTCATCATGGTTATCATCCTTTGGAATTTTCTTGGTGACTATACTATGCAGCAGTAATTCATTTATCTCTTGCTGTTCCTGCTGTGCTTTCTTCAATTTTTCATTGTTGGCTCTAAAAATCTGTAGTTCAACAATACGATTCCTAATCATTTCCAACACCTCTGTGGGTGAGCTTCCATCACTGTTCTATCTTGGATCTCTAGGAGGTCTTTGTTGTGGATTTCCTTCCATCCTAATTTTTGCATCGTCCTGAGCTGCCATAATTAGTACAAAACAAAAAGGTTTTCTGTTTGTAACCATAAGGTTTATTAGTTTTACATAAATTGGAATATATATATTAAGCAACTAATGTGGCCCTGTTTAGGCCTAGTGTTGTAACTTTTGCTCTAATACCATATGTAATAAACCTCAATTTTGACATAAAAAAAAAAATTTCTTCTCCAAAACATTAATCCTAAATAACTTGATAGATTCGTTCTTAGGATAAGATGACCGTTTTTTTTCTATTATTAAATTTTGATAAGTTTCTTATATTATGGTTACCCATGTTGACATTTTATTCAGCCAACCTATAGGTGTCCAGGTCATGCTAAGTTAACCCTCCATTACTCTAACATTTTCGTAAGTCCTAAATCTTCCAAACATTTATACGTGTCATACACATACTATACTGAACTTGGACTATGGAGGACTTGAGATTCGTGATCCCAGAATTCTTTCCTACGCGAAATAATTCTTAAACTTATACACAAGGGGATCTCAAATAGTCTTTAAAAGGGGCAAGGTTCAAAACGATCCACCAGAAATGTATATCAAGATACTTACCCTAGTACATAGACTGTAGTCTTAACCTAAGTATTAGAATTACTCTTTAAATTCCATGTATCCGAACTAAGTCTCCAGGTTGGTTAACGATCTGTGGGTCGCTATTTATAAAGGAGCTTATAACTGTGAGACTATTCGAACCCATTAGCTTAACCAAACTAACTATGTGATGTCTTAACTACACGATGGTTCTCTTCAGACGAGATGCTAACAGGTCTCGTCAGAGATGTGATTCACCATTTCTAGTTGGTTAAGTCGGGAGGGGACCCTCAGTTTCGTGTGCCTTTAGTGTGAGGTGAAAATCTCGACAGGCGAGATTTAAAGATTTGGTCTGGCCTTTAATGAATTTTTGCGTGAATGTGAAAATTGATGGTTTCACTTGACCCCTTGGCCGATAGGCATATGCCAACTAATCCTCTTTACATGGGCAGAATCCTCCATCGTACTGGCCTCCTTTACTCTGCACATTAAGGGCGCTTTAGGTTTATAAGTCATTCCATCAACATTCTCATAGTCCTTTTGTTTTCCTGTTCCCACAGAAAATTCTATATTTTCTTCACGAGGGAAGCTTTGAACGCACAGAGGTACCCACTAGGTGGAAACCAAGCATCCCTACCCATTCACTTTGGTAAGTTCACAACCCTCGGTAACCTTAAAATTTTTGAAAGAAGAATTCGACTTTACTTAAGGTGGGAGAATTCCTTTCTTCTTTTGATTGTGGCTCTGGTTATGATTCTCCTTTGACAGTTTATTTCCTGTGGCTTGTTAGTTGTCTTACAACCACAGTTACAAAAAACTACTGTGGAAACTTCCCTTCAGTAATGAAAGACTCCAAACCCTTTCGGGACCTCTTCATTGACCTACATTCTGGCATAGTCTATCTAGCAGGTTACGGGGTTGTGCTTCATTTATGGTTTCATCGTATCCTTCTTTTGTCTTTTGGTTCGACCGTTTATAAAACACCTGTTATCTAAGTTTCGGACCCCTGTAAAATTTGTACCATTGTGTTAATCTCCGAATAAAACTGGCTAGGATAGAACCCTTCCCAAAACATGTCTTCAAAGGTTGAGGAAAAGGGTAACTTTTGACAGACCACCCATTAGTTTGGGGAGATACATGAAAGGGCTTTTCTGTACTTTTGTTCAGAGGCTATCTCTATGTCCAAAAAGATTCTAAAGAAATACATTGGTGATATAACAAACCGAACATATAATCCCTGACACTTATAGCATTCAGAAAAGCGTGAATACTAAATGGTTGGATTCTCGGGTGTGGTCAGATGTACATATTAAGTTTTATGTTGTAGTTCTGGATTAATTCAAACCCTAACAGTCTTTCTTTGTTTTACTTCAGGTGAGTAAGTTTTTTTTTTTTATGGCTGTATACAATACGCCCTAATGATGGGGCCTCCAACCTATTTTTGCAAGGTACCCATCAGATCGATACTGGATTCCTTTCCCCATCAAGTTCGAGGTTGGATTCCTTTGTTTTGGTGCGAGGGGCGGCCTATGCCATGGCCAAGTTAAGTATAATTTCAATTTTTATTTATTTCTTTTAAATTTCTGGTTCGTTATAAACATTTTGCCTCGGCATTCTAGTTGTATTCACTTTACTACCCAAAGCCAAATGCTAATGACGATTTATTGTTTCCTTTGTAGGATAGATGTTTCTGAACCTTCGAAATTTCAGCCATCCTTTTGTGGGAAAAGGTACTCAAGTTCCTTAAAACAAACCCTTCGAGATTTAATCATCCCAGATGCAAAAGTTGAAGTTTTTCCTCAATCTGAAACT
The DNA here is from genome assembly GCA_032191745.1 of Picea mariana. NCBI lineage: Eukaryota > Viridiplantae > Streptophyta > Pinopsida > Pinales > Pinaceae > Picea > Picea mariana. The sequence continues at coordinate 622,649 of JASDQU010099941.1, forward strand.
GTAATGTACCCAGTTTGAAGATCGATTCTTGTTTAGCAAGGAAACGATTATTGTAATAATGTACCTTATAGATTATTTATAATTTCATTGACTGCGTAGTTCAGACATACCCTAAATCTGGGTTCTAAATTTTTGCTTGTGTTTAATTATTCAATATTTAGAACTCTTCTCTTTGTATGTCGCATGATGAAATTAGAGAAATATAGAATGATTAAATTTTGACTGTCAAAAGTATTTCGATATCCATATAACTTCTTGAAAGCAAACAATTTCATTGTAATCGAGTAGAGTCTGTTGTTGTTTTATGTTACTCGATCATATGTAAACTTAAGGGTTCCAGGTGCTTTTTTTTCATTTGGGGCTTTCGTGCCCTTCATATTACATTCTAGAATTTGATCTGTGTTAAACAGTGTTATTTCCAATTTATTCCAGTGCTTTAACATGTAGAAACTAGACCAAATCGAATTACAAATTCTTATGAATACCTATTGAAATATTTATACTCTGTTCCCTATAGGTTTTCCTGTAGAGAATTTTGCAATTCTTTCAATTATAATTCATACATAATTATATCCCAAGTATTTGTGTTGTAGGAAAATCTGCCTGCGGACAAGTAGATCGACCTCAGGCTTGACCTTAACCGTAGACAGAAAAGTGCTTATCATGGACACTGAATTTCTTTCGAATCTATCTAAGCCTAATGCATGAGAAGGAAGAGTAACAAAAGTACCTTTTAACCGAAGTTTGTCCCTGCACGCTCCGAGTTGCGCTCCAATCTTTTGCTCCTCGTTGATGTCTGTAGACAAATCAAGATACGACCACTTCCTACTCTATTGACATTAGCTTGAAAACAGATCTATCACTGAATGATAAGTTCATGTAGCATCAAACACAAACTAGAAAGAAACAGGCCAAGCATGTCATATTAATGAGAATAACGACAGCAGTACTTACAATCGTAGATGCGAATGCGACAGCTTCGTCAGATCCTTTTCGTCTAACCCTTGTCTGAAAGATCCACAACCTGGATGGCAGCAGCTGCACTGATGGCTCTTCTCTAGCTGACTGCAGATTTCCTCCAAGATCATAAGTTTCACATACACATTTCTTCCTCCTCTCTTCACCATTAGAGCTTGCTTATATAGGTTGGGAATAGGTTAACCACCCAAGTTATGTTTAGAACCAGTTAAGAACCTCTTCCTTGGTTTGAGAGATCTTTTGACAAAACCAAGAATTCGAGCTTAACAGCCTCCCAAACTCGAATGATTCTCCCCTTATCTTCCTCAACGGGCTTAACAATTCACCCAGAATAGGGAGCGCTCTTTGAAG
>JASDQU010099941.1:628014-646109 GCA_032191745.1 Picea mariana
AATTTCCTTCCTTCAAACTGAGTAAATGAGGTGTCGTAAGTGTCTCTGTGATGTCGTCATTAGGGTAACATAATCCAACAGTATTTACGACACCCTTATAACCCACTTGCGACATTTGCGACAAACGAGAGGTATGTGCGACACTTATCCAGTTGAGTAATTTGGATGTGTAACAATTTGCATACCGGGATATCATAAATGTTTTGTATGTATGAGAAAGGGATTTTGTTTACTTATTGTATTTCTGCATAAGTCGTAACCTACAGGAAAATAAAAATACGTCTATATGTATGTATATTTTCGTTATTCAATTTCCATTTACATTGCACACTTAATTAGTTAATTTCTGTAAGTACAATTTGGTTGTGGGGATTCGCCTACCGCTTTCACTCTAATACAACAATCAACTAACCCATAGGAAAATATTCTTTTAGGACTTAACCAGGCATATTCTTTCAACTAGTAGACTGATGGAATTTAGTATTTACCCAGCAATAAAATGAAACAGAGATAATCACATTCGATTCGATCTTTTGTCCATAACATTACTCAATTCATGATTAAAAGATGCATTACACCATCCATTTAACGATTTAAATAGAGAAGGTCAAGACGACATATCTGAATCAACTCGTTGGAAGACAAACGGAACAACCACATTCCTCCCAACCGTAGAATAGGGAAACCAAAATCACTTGCCCAATTCACCCCCTAGCCTGACCATGAATCCATGAGGGCGAACTTGGAAAAAAAATCCTCCTCATCAATGTCCTGCAATTCCAATAGGTTCATCTTGCCTCACACTCAAACAGTAGTGTTCATAACAGCAAGAAACTCAATAGTCTTTTTCTCCAGCATACTTGGCAACATCCTGCCTCCTCACATATGTTATTTATCAATTTGCGTAGGTCTTTTTCCCTCCCTTGGGAATTTTCGCGGCTTTCTAAATCCCTTATTTTTAGGGGCTGCCAATGGCCAAATCATTGATTTTCCACTTGTAACAGTCAACCTAGAGGTAGTTCCAACATGTTCTACACTCATGGAATCATGGTCAGCTAAATTTAACATGGTTGTTCCATTTGTCCTCCTGCAATCAATATAAAATATTTTGTTTTCATACAAATGTGATATTCAAATAGATAGTTGGGTCAAATTAGGTCTCTACCCAACAGTCATAATAATTAATTACAATTATCAAATTCGAAATTTGGAATTGCCATAAATGGCAAAAATTTTCCAAATTCGAATTTACTAAAAACAGAATAATTTCCAACAAATTTAAATTTCAAAAATACTTTATTTTTGGGGATGTCACACATGACATTTTGTGTATGGGTTAAACCCTAAGATAAAGGCCATGGTACAAATGTAGAAATCGTCGCCAATAGTGGAAGCAGTTGAAAATTCACGTTATGCGAAGGAGGATATGAGCTTAAACGGAGGTACGAGATCGACCTTTCCACATCATCCTGGATTCATGGGAAGGCCCCTAAGACCTTCTTCAGGGGAGGGTGCTCTAGGTTTCCTCCTTATGGTAATAGATTTTCACCAAGGACAATTGCTACAGGTATTTCAATGGCAGTGAGTGCAGCATCCCACTCATCACCAACGATCCAGGAAGGTCCACGAACTTCTTAAAGAGAAACAAGTAGGGACAGGGGCTCCAGGGGAAGGAACTCATTTTAGAGACTGTCACAGGGTAGTGCACAGGTTCCATATTGTGTTATGTGTTGGGGGTGTGGAGGACCCCATTACCAGCGTGACTATCCAGAGTTGCAAGCAGGATTTTTTCAAAGAAGAGGAAAGGCCCCGATGGGAAGAGCAAGTAATAGCCACCAAATTTATGCAGTGGTTAATAATAGCTAGGAAGAACATCACTTCACAGTGGTGGAGTCGTCAAGTATGCTAAATCATGTCGATGTTAAAATTTTATTTTATTATGGTGCTACAGATAGTTTCATTTCATCATCTGCATTAGAAAAGTCTGGGTTGGAAACCTACGAGCATGATTATTTAAACAAGTCGAGATGGCTTTAGGGGAAAAACAAGCGGTAGGACCTAGAATCGATAATTGTCTATTATACTTGGGAGTGTGTACTACTAGGTTGAAGGTATACATCACTTCTCTAGGGATGTATGACCTAATCATTGGAATGAATGGTTAAAATCCCATCGAGCTATGGTAGATTGTTTTGCAAAAAGTGTGCTTTGTGTTGACGATGAAGGAAGGTCAGTAGAGATCCACAGTGTACAGAGGAAGTTGTCTCTACGCTTTATATCGACTGTGAAGGTTAAACATTGCATGAGGAAAGGGTGTCGACTATATATAGTGGATGCAGTCAATGAAAGGAAAGGACCCTCCTTGGATCAGCACCCAGTATTGTAAGAGTTTAAGGATGTTTTTTCGAAAGAGTTTCCAGGGTTACCTCCTAAGAGGGATCTTGATTTTACCATTGAGATAAAACCTCATGAAGAGCCAATTTCCAATACTTCGTAAAGGATGATAGCGCCAAAACTTTGTGAGTTGTAGATATAGTTGAAAGAACTACTCGACTTAGGGATAATAAGGCCTAGTGTCACACCTTGGGGTGCACCAGTAATTTTTGTGAAGAAGAAGAATGATTCCTTATGACTTTGTATAAATTACAGGGACTTGAACCATGCTACAGTGAAAAATAGGTACCCAATGCCACAGATATATTATCTCTTTGATCATATGAAAGGAGAAGTGGTGTTCTCAAAAATCAATTTGCGATCACTATATCACCAGTTAAGGATTAAGGAAGGTGATATTCCCAAAACTGCATTTTGAACTTGGTATGGGCATTACGAGTTCATTTTAGTACCTTTCGTTTTAACTAATGCTCTAGCAATATTCATGATCCTTATGAATGGTGTATTCCAAAAGTACTTAGACCACTTTCTACAAGTCTTTCTAGATGATATCCTCATCTATTCCAAGAAGGAAAGAGAACATGAGGAACACATACGAGTGGTCTTGGCCTTCCTTAGAGAGAACAAATTGTATGGAAAGTTGTCAAAGTGTTCTTTGTTCCAGAAGGAAATTCACTATTTAGGTCATATGATTTCTGGTGAAGGAATATATGTGGACCCAGAAAAGGTAAAGGCCATTATGGAATGTCTAGTGTCGAAAAATTCCCATGAGCTGAGAATCTTGATGGGGCTAGCAGGTTATTACTGGAGATTTGTGGAAGGGTTATCTAAAATAAACAAACCTGTAACCACTTTGCAACACAAGGGGATCAAGTATGAATGGACAGAATAATGTGATAGTGCATTCATTGATCTTAAAAGGTTACTAACTAGTGAACCAATTCTATGAGTGCAAAATATGGAAAAAGACTTCACAGTCTGCACGGATGCCTTGAAGCAAGGGTTGGGGGCTGTGATAATGTAGGATGGAGGAGTGATAGCGTATGTGTCAAGTAATTTGAAGAAACACGAGGAGCTTTATGCTACTGATGATTTAGATTTGGTAGCTATAATGCTAGATCTGAAACTTTGGAGGAACTATCTAGTGGGGAAAAACTTTGAGCTCAAAATGGACCATGAAAGTTTAAAACATCTCCTCACTCAAAGGGATCTCAATTCTAGGCAGAGGCGATGGAGTGAGTTTATGAGTGAGTATGATTTTGGAATTTCGTACATCAAGGCAAAGGATAATGTGGTCGTGGATGCCTTGAGTAGAAGACCATGTGTCTTCTCTTTGGTACCCTTAAAAGTTAATCTGAGGGAGCGTGTGTTGATGAAAATCCTTGGAGATAGTTGGTAGGTTACTTCAACCCTCCAGAGTGGGAGGAAATTAGATCCAAAGTATGAAGAATATAGTTTGGAAGAAAACATACTATTAAGATATCAAGGAAGGATGTACATCCTTGAAGGTGGGGATATTCGAAGCATCATATTGAAGGATTCCCATGGAGCAGTTTATTGTGCGCATCCGACTGTGAAGAAAATGTATGCAGACATGAAGAAGCTTTTCTTTTGGGTAGGCATGAAGCACGATGTAGTCCATTTCATCACCAAATGCCTAGAGTGTCAACAAGTGAAAGATGACCACCACCGCGTGGCAGGTCTCCTACAACTGCATGATATCCCTATGTCCAAATGGGAAGTCATTTCTATGGATTTTGTTGTGGGATTTCCACTCAAATATCATAAACAAAATTCCATTCTTTTGATAGTTGATAAGTTAACCAAGAGTTCTCATTTTATTCCGGTTAGAGACACTTACGATGTCACTTATGTGACACATGTGTTTGTAAGTGAGGTCATCAGTTTGCATGGGATACCCAAGAAGATTATTTTAGATAGGGAATCCATATTAACTTCTACGTGTTGGACAAGTTTGCAGTCAGTGTTGGGAACTGAGTTGAACTTAAGAAAAACTTATCATCCTGAAACAGATGGGAAAACCGAGAGAGTAAATTAGGATATGGAAGACTTTCTTAGGATGTATGCTATGGATAATCAAACCCATTGGGAGAAGTACCTATCTTTGGTAGATTTTGCCTACAATAACAATTTTCATAGCTCCATTGGAATGCCACCATACAAATCTCTATATGGAAGCCCATGCAGAACACTGTTGAGTTGGGAAAGGTTAGAAGACCAAGTGACAGTTAGGCCAGAATTGATTCAAGAGATGGAGGACAAAAAATTTATGCTGATGCACATAGGACTGACTGAAGTTATAAAGTGGGAGATCAAGTTGTCATTCATATTAGGCCTAATAAGAGTACCATTCATTTCTGGAAGGGGACAAAGTTGTCGCCTCGATTTATAGGACAATTTAAAATCCAAGAGAGAATTGGACTCATTGCCTATCATCTCGTACTACCACCCCACTTGAATAAAAATCATAATGTTTTTCATGTATATGTTCTATGTCATTATGTTGCTAATGAATCTCATAAACGAAATTGGAAGGAATTGAAGGTATCGGATGCGAGAACCCTCATGGTAGAACCGTTATGCATATTAAACCATAGAGTCCAACATCTCAGGAACCATCTAGTACACCAAGTTAATCTCTAGTGGGACAAGTATAGCCCATGATCTGCTACTTGGGAGGATGTCGAGTCATTACAACAGGATCATCCCTCACTTTTTTTACCACCTCGAGAATATGTTTCTCGAAGGTTGGGTATATGTAATGCCACCTTTTGACTTAGACAACTAGAATTACCTAAGGCCTAATCACCTTTATTTTCTATTCACTATTCACTCTTAATGATACACTAGAACTTTTAAGATGTATGAACCTATGTGAATGACAATTCTATGAATGTTTAACATTATTTGAATGATGATGGATATGATGCAATCGATTATGTGAATGACAATTCTATGATTTTTTAACGTTATTTGAATGATGATGGATATGATGAAATCTATTATATAAATGAAAATTCTGTGAATGTTTAACGTTATTTGAATGATCATGGATATGATGCAATTGATTATGTGAATGACAATTCTATGAATGTTTAATGTTATTTGAATGATGATGGATATGACGCAATATATTATGTGAGTGTCAATTCTATGAATGGTTAACATTAATTGAATTATGGGGATATTATGCGATCTATTTCTAACTTGAAAATTTTGACATTTAAAGTTGTTTGTACATGGATACTGAATTGAGATTTTGGTTGAATGCATTTACATGATGATAATGCATAGATATGTATGATTTTGTGTTATAGACTAATCTGCAGGTCAATGGGCTATGAAATAGGCAAAGGATAATGATAATAAAAGTGGACGTCATGAGCACTGACCGAGAAACAATATGGCATGAATATTTTTATGTGAAATTATGTTGCTTCAAATGCATTGCTATCATATATGGACCAGTGAAGTTTTTTCAGGTGGTGAGACTACCTAAAACTGAATATACGATGAAAAAATTCCCAGGAAAATAGTTCCACTGTATGTTCCATGGTAGTGTGTAGACCCCAGTCATATTAGGAGGGGTGGAGGCATTTCCCACCGTGTATCCTCTGAAACCTAGAGTCATGGGAGGATGGTGTTAGCTCACGCTCCCCTAGACGTGTGATGATGACTGTCAGTTGCCTGCTGGGAAAGATTGGTCAAGGGAGTGACACTTCCTCTTACGTGTTCTATTTGGAGTTAGGTCAATATATTTGATGCTCCAAGATAGTCCAGTAGAGGAAGGATAGGGATGGAAGATGGAAGTAAGTTAGAGAGGAAGGATGAATAGAAATAATTGAGAGTGTATGGGAATTTTTCCTTATAGTGGAATTTATTGTTTTCCCCTTTTGAAAACAAAATATGTATATATGTATAGTCATAATTAATTAACTAAACTACAATTGTCTAAATGAATGTTGTTGTGCTAAATTATTGTAATTAAGGGATTTTGTGAACATTTTAATTGGTTTATTATATTTTATGAAATGAATGGTTTTGTTGATTGGATTGGACGCATACAAGAATTACTATAGGTGTGATAATTATTGTCATTATTACATGCTGGAGACTTGTATGTTCTAGCTACACATGCATTTCTTGCACATGTACACTAGTATGTATAAGTTTTTTTTTTCTTACTAATAATGTTGTTTATTGGATATGAATGTATGAACCATGTGTCATTTCCATTGTATTGTAAATTACTCTAACTTCGGGACGAAGTTTCTTGAAGGGTGGGTGTATGTAACAACCCTAATTAATTCTTTAATTATCATGAATGATAAATATTAGTTTAATAAATTATTAAAATAGATTTTTGGATAATTTATTATAATATTATTATTATTGGTAATTGAACCAATTAATGGGAGGGATAAGGTGGTTGATGAATTAATGAGGGGTAATGTGGTTGGAGAAATGTATTTGAGGGAGGAAGATAAGGGAGAAAGAATAACTCGGGGAGGAGGATATTTTGGTTTTGGGGGATATTTTGGTTTTTGAGAAGGTAAGAAAATTTGTGGAGGAAGAAGGAGGAAGGGAGGAAACAACAATTTTGGCTGCAATAGTTTTGCTTACAGTTTTTCTTGAGGACTCTCACAGGGGCACTGTTGTTTCTTGTAATTTTGGGCTTAGGGGAGCCAGATAGTATTTTCCTACTTGGTTGGGAGGTTAATACTCAGTATTTGGCAGGATCAACATCATCAACAACATTATCAGCTTCAGGTTCAACATGAGGTTGAGGTACATACCTTATGCTTTTTCTTATACTTTTGTTCATCATTATATTGTTTTTCATTATTATACTATTGTTCATCATTATACTATTGTTCATTATTATACTATTAAACTGTCAATTATTATGCTAGAACGGTAAATAAAGAAGTAAAATAGAAAGAATTTCTATATTTATCTTTATTTTTATGAGGTTATAATAAAATTACACACACATATAAATTTAACAAGTTAAATGTGTAAGGAACCCATGAATAGAGTATGGTTATAGTTTCTCAAGAGAAACATTGGTTGAAAATACCAAGTGAAATATAAAATGGGAAGTGTATATATGGATAAATACACACACATATTTATGTATGTAAATGGGTTTTATATTTATAACCTATGCATGTATTTGGTTAGATATGGATTTAACAATGAGTTCATACTATGGAAACTTTATATATTCATTTGAAATCAGTAAAAGATTTGTGAAGAGTAAAATTTCTTTATAGTCATAAGTATTAAAGTTCCCCGGAATGAATAAATAATGAAAAGGAGATACCTGTAGTTGTATGTCGAAGTGATTTGAAGTTGAAATTCAAGATAAAGATTCTTCAATCTATCATGAAAAATACATGACAGGATTAAATAGATACATAATAGAACATTGATTTCCTTATCAATAATCAAATGGTACTTCCATAAAAAATAATGTCGACAAGTAATTAAATGAAGTTTTAATTTTCTTTAATAAATAAATAAATTATGGCTAGTAGAGACATTAAGATTAGGATTAAAAAAGAATAAGATATCATTAATATGGCATTCATAACAAGTTATGGAAATTATGAGTTTACAATGGTTCCATTTGGGTTGTCAAATGCACTAGCTATCTTCATGTTTTTTATGAATGGAATTTTAAGAAATTACTTGGATAAGTTTGTCATTGTCTTCTTGGATGACATACTTATCTACTCTAAGTCAGAACAAAAGAATAAGAAACACTTAAGGATGGTTCTACAAGTACTGAGGGAGCATAAATTGTATTCTAAGATAAGGAAGTGCTCACTTTTTAGAGGAATATACATTATTTGGGCCATATCATTTCAAAGGAAGGGATTGCAGTGGACCCTAGAAAGATAAAATCCATTGAAGGATTCCCAAGACCAAAGTGTTGGAATAATGAGGGGCATGAATCAATATAAGATTTTTTTATGACTTTCAATCACAATATCTAAACTTCAATATTATCAGTAGTATATCATTTATGATGAAATTCAATATATTATGAGAATATAACCAGAAGTAGTGGCATCACATAAAATAACCACATGCACAATACACCATAATTTACGTGGAAACCCAAATGGCAGAAAACCAAGAAACTTTTTCATACATATATCAAGAATACACTCATAGGAAGCACCAAATTCCAAATTCTCCAGCACCAACTAGAAGGAGGCACCAACCCCGTAATTTATAGGCACAAACCTGAAGGAAGATACAACTCCCTAAATTCTTCGGCACCAACTGGAAGGATGCACCAACCCATTAATTTACAAGCGCCAAACTGAAAGAAGAACCAACTCCTTGAGTTCACTCGTACCAAGGTGAAGGAGGCGACAACTGCCTTTTAGTACCATGTCCTACCTACCTGAAAAACAAGTGTAAATGTATTGTCACTACCATTGATATTGTCACTACCAATGTTACTAATACATCAACGTGTCATTATCGCTATCACATCGACCTCTGTGTTAGAACCTTCATTTTTTCAATTAGAGTAGTTCTTAGTCAAGTCAGAATCCGTGTGTCAAAGCATGTGAGGTCATGTATCGAACAACGAACTGGTCAAAGTGAGAAAGTGGTCGGTGGGCCCTTCGATTCGAGAAGGGATGTCATAACCAAAACATATGTAAGGGGTAAAGGTCCTTTTTCAAAGAGTTGGGTCCTATCCGAAGAGAAGTTATTACATGCCTAAGGTCAAGGCAAGTTGTTAAATGGAATTCGCATTGACAAGAGAAGTGACCATCATCAGCTCATCATGAAGTTCGAAAGGATGAAAAATCACGACACTCATATCACATATGCTTTACAACTCTTATAGTTTGTACTTCACACACTTCGAAGTGTACCCTTCGCATGGATGTACTGTGAAAATCTTCAAACCTACTTCCAAACTTCCAGTCGCCATGGATTCAGTGTCCCCTGGCACATTTTCATCTCTCTCCCACCCGATTATAAATTATGAGTGCTTTGCATGTATTTTTTTCATCAGTCAAGTTTACGCACTGCCTGTAATTCTTATCACAAGCCTAGGTCAATTGAGATTACCACCTTTAGCTTGCACCAAATCCATCACGTGTAGAATGAATATGTGTTGCACCATGATGACATCCTAGAACATAAGGAAAGGTGCGCGAAGTGGTAGGAATATTGGGCTCAAGCCTCAAATATTGAAATTGGTCAACGAATATATGGAGGTCGGAGAATCTTTTGAACAGGTTAGATGCATGACCTTTTGCAGAAAAATCCAAGGATTCAACATGAAATTAGTGGAACAATTTGAACTCAGCTTCGATGGGTCCCATGCGGTAACTACAGGTGTCGCCTTCCAGGTGACAGATATGTTGGCACAAGGGAAAACCCAGGGTTCAGCTCCAAGAGCGCACCAAAAATCCCTAACTACTATCCCTTTCAGCTACACCTACGAAGTAGATGTAGTCTCACCTAAAGAAGCTATGGGGGGGTTGTTGGAAAGAAGTGTCTACAACGAAGGGGAATGTCAAGTGGATCCAATACCAGAATAATACAACATTCATATATCATTTATCATCTTAGACCTACTCTGCACATCTACTTAACAGATCTAACATAATATTGCAATCACAGTATATCAAGGACAGAGATAGGAGATCAATAACACACAACACCAAATAAACATGGTTCACCCTCTCTCCAGGGATACGTCCACATAATTGTGCTATAATATATTAAGGTAAAGCATACGGTTCTTGTCTACGTTGTTAGCTAGAAGATCTTCTTTCTTCTCCTCTCTTTATCTCCCCTCCATGTGCACCCAGCTGCAGGGTTGATCTTCACACTCAGCTAAATATCTTACAATACCAGAAGGCTCCCACACTTAGCACATCTCTCTCATACAACAATAATCTCTCACAACAAAACAACAACTAGATTGAGTAACTCGAACCTGAACCAACCTTCTTCCCTCATATATGCTCTTATTTATATGTTACAATCACTTACTGACATCCTTAGGTCGAAACCTAGGTGTCGAAAACTCTATATACCAAAACCCTAAGTGTCTAAACCCTAGGTCAACTTGACCCACGTTTTCAGGGCTTTGCCAGCCTATCTTTCCTTCCTTCTCGTGTCGTGCTCCAAAACATATAACGGTGGATTTTTCCACTTGTTGAGTTGTCCACAATACTTCTTCCTCACTTATCTTTGGTCCTCAATCTCCTCATCCAATGAATTTCTTTCTCGGGCTTCACTCCATCTTTTCTAATCTTTTGCTCACTTCATCCCAACAACAGTCACTGTGTCTTCCGTGCAATTCACATTCCACCTTTTCTTCCTTGATCTTCACTTTCTTCCATAACCAAGGGCCAACAGGCCCCCCAACACTCACCTGTGACTCATCCCAAGGCACTTCATACCTGATCCTTCTATTTTACTTCAACTTTTGATTGCGCAGTGCAACCTCTGCTTTCTGCTTTATGCCTCCTTTTCCTCCTTGTGTAGATTGTATTTTCTGTGTCTCGTACCGAGTTTCAACTACACCTGGTACCTAGACCCTTTTATTCTTGTGTTTACTGAGAACTGTGGGGTAGCTAGTTGTCATAGTACAATTCCAACTGGCTCCCATTCACTAATCCTTCCTTCCAATCCCCATTCAAAGTCTTCAATTGCGTAGCTCCTCCCTCTGTAATATAAGTGTTTTCATATGGCCCTAGCCAATGCATTCTGAACTTCCTAGGATGGTTTATGAACTTACTATCATATATCAGGTCTATATCACCTTTCCTAAATGCCTTCTTCTTGATGTGCCTGTCATGGTAGTCCTTCTCTCTTTCCTTCTGTACTTGTTGATGGAATCCTACAACAAATTTTTCTTCCTCCAATTCAACCAACTGTGCAAGCCTCTCTTGAACAACGCCAGGGTCATTCATATCTGTAAAGGCAACAATTCTCAGGCTTGGTACCAAATATTCCATTGGAACAACAGATTCAAGACTATATACCAACTTAAAAGGTGTATGCATTGTCATCTTATTGCAATTGGTTCTATAGGCAAATAATACTACTGGTACTCTTAGATCCAAATCATCCCTGTTCACACTGCAAATCTTTGTGAGTGATTTTTCCAATATCTTGTTAACTGCTTCAATTGTCCCATTTGCTTGTGGATGGTACGGTTTTCTCTTCTGATGGTGGACTACAAATTCTTCAGTCAAGGCTTCAATTGTCTTATAGATGAAATGTGTACCTTGATCACTCATAAGGATCTTTGGGCATCCAAACCTAGTTATGATGTCATCAAATATTAAGCGCATAGCTGTAGTTTCACTACACTCCTTAACTTCTCTTACTTCATCCCATTTGGTCAAGTATTTTGTTGTTGTGACTATGTACCTTACTCCTGTATGTTTTCCTAGGTCCAACAAAGTCAATGGCCCATTTTTCGAATACTTATAGGGTCAGCTATGGGGCTAACAACATTTCATCTCTTATGGATGGTTTTCCAACTCTTTAGTATATGTCAAAGGCTCTAGAATAGTAATTAGCATCTCCATGTAAGGTACGTCACGAAAGGCCAGCTCTAAGAACCTTCTGTGTAGTTTATTTTCCTACATAATGTCCTCCTGTAATGTCTTCATGAGATAATGTGAGGATGTGTGTGCTCTGCCTCCATAACACATCTTCTTAATATCTCATTAGGTCCCATATTGTATAGATGTCCAACTATAAGGGAAAACTTTGTAGTGTGCACTACTAGTTGTTTCTTCTGAAGAATTGTGTACTCACTAGGTGCCATTCCTGTTGATAGGAACTGGACTATCTCTGCGAAGTGGTCATCAATATTTCTAATGGCCAGTAGTTGTGCATTCTGTATTGAATCCTCCAAATTGGTCAACTCTTCACCATGTTCCAACCTTGACAAGTGATCAATACCTTTGTTCATTCTCCCTGGCTTTACTATTATCTAAAAATCATATTCCTGAAATAGAAAAAGCCATTTGCATATCGTTCCCCCCAACACTAGCTTGTTGACTAGGTATTTCAGTGCGAAGTGATCAATAAAAATTTTAAAGTATCCTCGCAGCAAGTAGTGGTAAAATTTCTGCAATGCATACATCATGGCTAACCCTTCTCGCTCATTTCTGGTGTAATTAATCTCAGTAGTTGATAGATTCCTTCTATAAAAGGCTAGAGGGTGGTCAATATCTCCTCCTCCAGGTTGTGCTAACACAACTCCTAAACCAATGGAAGACGCATCGACATGCACATGAAATTCCTTGGTCCAGTCTGGGAATACCAGAATAGGCGCAGTAACCATTTTCTGTTTCAATGTGTCAAAGCACTGCTGGCATTCTTCTGTCCAACTAAACTGACAATATTTCTTCAACAGATTCTCCATGGTTGCTATAATCTGAGCATATCCTTTAATGAATTTTTTGTAGTATCATGTGTGTCCCAATGCAGTGCACAACTGTTTGACTGAGGTAGGAGCGGGTAGATCAAATATAATGGAAATTTTGGATGTATCTACCAACAATCCTTGCTTGCATACGATATGACCTAACAACACTCCAAATGGTGAAAATAAAATACATTTCTTCAGGTTCAAGGAAATTTGACACTGCCTTCATTTATCCAACATTAGCCTTAGACATTTAATATGATTCTTTAATAAACTAAAAACACTCCAATCATCAAAATATGCTTCTATAAATTTATGTAGAAATTACTTGAATGCTTCGACCACCACCCTGGAAAAGATGGTTGGGGCATTCTTTAGTCCAAATGTCATCACTATATATTGGTAGGATCCCCATTCTGTTGCAAATGTGGTCTTATGGTGATCTTCCTTGGCAATCTGGATCTGATGGTATCCTGAAAATCCATCTGTAAAAGAATATACTTCCTGGCCTCCCACATTATCTAACACTTCATTAGTGAATGGTGTAGGGAAGGGGTCATGCAAACAAGCATTATTCATCTTCCTGAGATCTATGCATATCCTGATCTCTCCTATGTTCTTATCTTGTACCACCATAGGGCTAATCCACTCTGACTCTTCCACAGGTTCTATAATCCCTGCTTCCAACATTATGTTGAGCTCAATCTTCACTTTTTCCTTATATTTAGGGTTCAATATGTATGGTCTCTATTTGACTGGTATAGCATCTATCTTTAAAGGAATCCTCATCTCTCCCATAGGCCCTTTAATACCCTTCATATCCATGAACTCGATCGAAATCAAGTCCTGATATTCATGTAGAAGCTCTGTAATGTTTTCAATTGTAGCAACATCCCAATAATCTCTGACATTTGCAAACTTAGGTGTCTTCTATGTTCCAATATTGACCTTATTAATCTTGATCATTTGTTCAATAAATGGTAACTCGACTTCTGGTCCTTCTACATCTCTTTGTCCTTTTTTTTCTGTGATGTTCACCTTCCTCGGATCATCGTCTTCATCAGCATTGATGTTGTAACAACCTTGTAGTTTCTAGAGAGGCGCAGTCCATTCGTCCTCTTCTTGTTACAGTTCATATGTGCAGTCTTCTTCTCTGATGGGCTCTATGTATCGTTGACCTTCATTTGGATCTAAGGGTGAAATGACCCTAAGGTCTTATTTTTCGAAAGTCATACGTCTGTTCTTTAAATCAACCACAGTGGAATTATTGAAGGCCCAATCAATTCCTAACAGCGCGGGGTAAGGGAAGTTCTCATAAACTATATCATTTACCTTGAAATCTACAAATTTTCCTACTCCCTCAATGATCACAGGGACATGTTCCAATCTACCAAATGGACTTACAACTTGCCAGTTCTCCATCCTAAGCCCGATAGGGAAATATATCAACTTTGGTTTTTCCATAAGTGCCAAGGTTTGCTTCGTCATGACATTGACCTCCAACCCTAAGTCAAGGACTGCATAATCTATCTCATACTCTCCTATTTGAGCATTCAAATGTAATTCCTTATTTGTTCTTCTCTTCTTACCGATTTGGTGTATTGCCCTATTCAGTAAGGGGTCTATCTTTCCTAGCTCATATTGTCTGATTAAATTTTGTAACTCTTGTACAACACTCATCCTAAATCAACTTAATACAAGTATATAGGAATTCCATGAGCTTTTTTACCTCTTTTTCTTCTTTCAGCGAAGAAGATAGATCAAATGCCAGAGGTATTCCATATTCTCTCACTTCTGGTCTTGTCTTCGATGAGGAACCTTGGTCTCCTCTAAATTATTTTCTTGCCTCCTCGAAAATTTGTCTTTCTTTCTTTGCATCAAACATTTATGTCTTCTCTGTAGCTTTCCTGATTCTTGAGTCTTCCATAATATTCCCTGGGGTCAGTCTGTCTTTTCTTGTAACAAGAACTCCTCTGGTTATAACAACCACTCTAGGGTATTCTCCATGAGGTTCATCGTATATTAATTGTACTTGTGGGTTCTGCTGAGGTCCTCATCTTTCCTTAATCTTAGCTAGCAGCATAGGACAATCTTCTATAACATGTTCAAACGAGCTACAGTAACTGCAACTGGTACAAGGGTTCTGGCAATCCCTTGCGAGGTGTCATGGTTCTGCATAGTTATAACATATTATCTATCCTCAAACTCGACCATGTAATAAACCTCGATTCATCATAATTTATTTTATTTTATTAGGCTTTAAGTATGTATAATAGTTTATAAGAACACTGAAAAGAATGTGATACCCTGTGTATTAAATTTCTCTTTCCTAGCATTATAGATCCATAGTCTGGAGTTTACCCTTCCATATTTTATTTAAGTCATACTAGTATTTGCAAGGGGTTGAATGTCTACACCTTATAACAATAATGTAATCGACATAGGCCCGAAACTTAGGATTTCAGCCTCTCTCTTAATACATATTACCATATGTGCATGCAGGCCTAAATTCCAGTACACCATATCAACTTAAATAAATGTAACAAAGGGAAGTCAAAAGGTTTTCTTTATCCTTGGACTTAGAGGTGTGGCTTATTAAATCACAACAAAATCCTATTAAAACTTACTAGTTACAAGCGAGCCTTAAACTGGTAGTTGATTGAATCCTTACAAGACTTAGCTAAACGCAACCCTGGCGCCAACTAGACTAGTAGTGATAGGTTTTTTCTTTCTTTTTGGAGGATTCCCATACTTGTTCTTGAAATTAGATTAAATATGATAGGATGTGATGACAGCCTGAATTAATTTCTTTGTCCGGTCATTAAAGTGGGTGGGTGAGGAACGAGAACCGCCCTGTTCCCTAATCCAATACATTCACGCCCCATCACTGTTATCACATGGCATCGAATTCTCGATGTACCCCGCATTCAATAGGCGCTGGGGAGTGTGTCTTAGGGTAGCAACTGATATTCATTTTCAATTGGGAAAGTCTGTTCCAAATTGAGCTCTGTGTGTTCCTTTGTTTTCTTGGCTTTCTCTGCACGGGGTATGGTGGCTTGGAGCACCTTTTGAATTATTCCTGCATTCTGTAAGTGTCTTTCTTGTTGTATAAGTCTTACTTCAAGTTCCCATTTGATATTTTTGGCTTACTTATCCTACATTCCCTCCCAATTCATTTCATGCGATCAGGGTCCTTCTCGTAAGCCCTTTCACTCTTCTGCTACATTTTTCATTTTCCATGCGTTGGAAACGTTCCTCTATGCTATATCCTACTTTATTTCGTTGGAAAAGTAGTCAGAAGTTCATTTGGCCAGGCCTTGTATACATCTGTATGTTATACCTATTCCACGACGCTGAAATCTTTCTGGAAGTTACTTCTATTCTGGTTGAGTAATAATGAAATGGGTTTTCACTTCATTTATCTTTTTTTTTTCTCTCTGTTCTTCCGGGATTTCTCGACGAAACCTTAATCCTGGGGTTTTCCTGTTGGAGAGTTTCTTGTAAAAGTAAAATCCAGCCTAATCTTTCAGCAAATCTTAAACCCTAAAGATAACTAAAGGTGGTTAGATTTACCTCTGCATACCCTCTTACTCATATTCTGGATGCAATAAGAGTGCATGTGTGCTTGGAGTTTTAGGGATTGGGTTGTCTCTGTATTTTCCTTAAACACTTAATCATAGAATGCTAGATAGATGATTGGTATGGTTTTATTGGCCATTTGATTTTTTGAAAAGGACAATGAATTTCTTCTTATCATGCAATTTGGATATATTCCGACATTCGTTTATTTATTCTCTGTTCCATTATTTCCTTGGTTATTCAAATATATTTTCATCACTAATGATGGGCCCTTTGTTTTACGAGGGTACCCATCAGAGAGATTTGGACTCCTCCTCCCTCTCCATTTGGATAGTACGTGGTTTATCACAAAAGGGGAAAGCATCGAATCTTCCTATTTAAGTTAAGTTTTATCTATAATCGTATATTTTATTAGATTCTTTTCTTTCCTGTTCTAACAAGTCTATAATTGTTTTGTCGAAATGTGTGCAGGGTTTTCTTTCAGTCACGAGAATACATGGGGAACAACCTCCATCATCTGCTTAAGAGGTATTCAAGTTCCATTTTTCCCCTTTCTAGAAGCTTCAACAACTCAATAATTAAAGGGGTTAATTCTTCGTGGCAGAGGTTGTTTGTTTTTATACTTCTATTATTTAATTTCTAGGCCAATACGAGGGTCAACTGAAAAAATATAATATTGGCCGAAAGAGTCAAGTCAGATTTTATTATACTATGTCTTGACTCAATCATTAATGGAAGAACAATTTTCAACTTCCTCTTCGTCTTCTGGATTTTCCTTGAAAGACAACTCGAGTAATATGATACTTGTTCTTTTCATTCTGTAGCTTTGCCTTAAGTCTTTATCAACGTAGGTTCTCAGAGAATTTAGAATAATGGTTGTATAAATGTTTGGTGTTTATATTCAACATAATGTCCCAATTATTGAGACGACTACTCACTTTATTCTGAGTCATATACAAGTCTATTTTTTATTTACATTACCTCTGTGTATGCGATTTGTCTAGTGTTATACTATTCCCTGGTCACAGTTGGGTATTGGCTAGATCTGTGCACCGGGTGGTTAGACAAGTCTTATGTCTTAAATTTTACGATTATGTCAATTATTTATGGACTGTCCTTCTTTACACAACTATAATCGTATATGGGTAGTCCTTCTTTGATGGTAATTAGATCTCTATAACTATACAAATATGTAAACAAACCTATATGTGGTATATGGATTTGCGATCCGTAGGGTCCATAGTACCTTGTATTTCACTCTTCAATATTATATGAGAATGGAAAATCTCAGTTAAGTAATATGAATTCATTTCCTAAGTTTTAGTTATAGAGATACACATAAACTTATATGTATATATACAGATTTGTTCAATTTGATTTTTATATAGGTAGTTTCGCCTAGAAAATTCAGTTACAAGAATAAACAATGATTGTAAATAGATCTTCTCCTTTCAAGTATGATGTACATAGATAAATTCTACCTAACCGATTAATTTTCATAAGGAAATAATTCCATAATTTTAGTCATCTGCTGTAAACTTTCTCCAAATGGACAGATCTCATCCATGGAAGATATTACACTTTATTTCAACCAAATGCACTATATCAGATACACACACACACACACACACACACACACACACACACACACACACACACACACACACACACA
>JASDQU010099941.1:646125-680416 GCA_032191745.1 Picea mariana
CAACAGATAACATACAACAAATAAATATGATCGTTTAAACAGATACATGACAACAAGTAGATATGATCGTTCAAACATATACATTATAACAAGTAGATATGGTTATTCCAAATAGAGAGGGAAAGATTACATATCTGGAGCAGTTCAAGGGAAGAAAAAGGAAACAACCACATTCCGCCCAATCGTAGAACAGGGCAGCCAAATGACTTGCCCCATTCACCCCCTAGCCTGACCATGAATCCATGAGGGAAAACTTGGAATCTCCTCTTCAGCAATGTCTTCCTCTATCCCTCATCTTCTCCTTGCCTCACACTTAATTGTTAGTGTTCATAAAATAAAGTACACAGTAATTCTTTTCCCCAGCATACTTGGCAGCGTCCTGCCTCCTGACATATGATATTTAACAAAACAAATGTTTTTGCCTAGGTATTTCTTTCCCCCTCTTGGGAATTTTCGCAACTTTTTAAATACCTAATTTTTAGGGGCTGCCAATGGCCAAATATCTGATTTTCCACTTGTAATAATCAGCCCAGAGGTAGTTCCAACATGTTCCCCACTCATAGAGTCATGGTCAGCTGATTTTAACATGGTCGTTCCATTTTTCTTCCTGCAATTAATATAAAATATTATGTTTTCATACAAGTGTCATAGTCAAATAGTTAGTTGGGTCAAATCAGATCTCTGCCCAATAGTCATAGTAATTAATTACAATTATCAAATTTGAAATTTGGAATTGCCATAAATGGCAAAAAATTTCCAATTTCGAATTTACTAAAAATGGAATAAGTTTCCCAACAAATTTTAAATTTCAAAAATACTTTATTTCTTGGGATGTCACAGACCCATTCCTCCTCGACGTCCTCTTCCTCTAAATCCACCATAAGGATTAAAGTTTCCTCTCCCAGGGGATTTATACTGCGTATTGTTTCCTTCTTGTTGTACTTCGCCTTGAATCTTGTATATGTCTCTTGACCTTTCATGCATGAGATCATAAGCCTTACAATACCTATCATCATGTCCCATAGACTTACAAAATGTGCAATAAAAATTTGTGGGTGTCTGGACATATTTTTTCATGTAATACCACTCACTAGGGCAATGCCTATTTCTACATACCTCGCACCAGGGTAAGGTGACTTGCTTCAAAGGGCTCGGAGATCCAGAGGCCAAGTATTCATGCAATAGAGGGAATTTCTCCTTGTCATGGCCTTCTTATCTGCATCTAACACACTAGATTTATTTTATTTTATCTTTTCCCTTGTCTTTCTTCATATCTTTGACTTGCAGAGACAAACTAGTTAGTTGACTAAAGATCTGACTCATACCTGAGCTGGATTCTCCCATAGAGGATGATTCTAACTGCATGGTGATATCCAACACCTTAGACTGTGAAGCAATCTTCTGTTGCATCAGAGGAACTCTGATGTGTGGTAAGAGGGCAACAATGAACCACTCTTTGTTCTGTTCATCTAGAATCTGAAATGTCAATCGGTCTATTAAGGCTTTGATTCTCTGATTGAATTCCCAAATAGGTTTGGCCACCTTTTTCTTGATCTCTTTCAGCTCTGTAATACATTGTGACTTCAACTTGGGTTTCATGAACTCTGCAATTAGCGCATTCTTAATATGATTCAGGCTTAGGCTGTACAAGTCCTTGAACAAGCTTCATGTACTAGCTCAGTGTGCAATCCCTTAGAGTGGCACTAAAATGGGTTCTTTTGACAACTTCGTCCGTGAAATTTTTAATATTCCATACAGCTTCACATATGAACCAGTGTTGGTCAAGATCTTCAGATCCATCTCCCCTAAATATAGGAAGTCTCATCTCATCTTCCATAGATCTTCCTAGGGTCCCTGACTGAGTATGTGGTGGATTACAAGTGACAGTGCTCTGGGTACTCTGGTGACTCTGACTATTTTGTTTGCTTAGTGCTACTGAATCAACATGAGGGACAATAGTACTTACTTCAATGGTTTGTGTAGTCTCTGAAGTCTCAGGTTATTCTCGACAAATCTCTTCATCTTTCCGTTCCTCTGTCCCAACAGGTTATGAATGCTCCTCGTTTTTCATATCTACCTCTTCTCCACTATAGAAACGTTCATCCCCGTAGTTCTTCTTGAATAGGTTCACAAGATGAACTTCTCTGAACACTCTCCCACTGCATGTATGCCCAAATTCTTTGTCCCTGTCATTGTCCAAATTATCCAACATTAGCCTTTATAGATCCGACCAATCTATTGTATCTTCAAGATGTTCTTATCATGCAATAGAATCTTAAGTCTTAACATCAGAAATTGTAAAAAAATTTCTCTGGGTCCCTTAAAGAAATATCTCTCATCTTGGTTGTATGAATCTACTCTGTCAACAAAAAACTCTGTGATGTACCCTCTAATGGTGCTATCAAACCAGTGATCTACTCTTTGTGATACAGTATTATCAAATATTTTAACCTTCTTGATCAATTGTGATGTCCAGACCACAGGAGGTCTAGATTGGATCTCAAACTGGGTATCTGCTAATCTAGCTAGCCATTCGTATAGCTCCTGATGGATTCCCCAAAAGAAAATTTTGTGTATATCAGTGAAGATATATTTCTCCAACCAATCCTTTGTACTAATATTAGGGTTCTTGTTCTGGGCTTCAATGAGGTCATTTTCTTGATCCTCTATCCACTTTTGAGTCTCTATCTTTGATGGGAACCATCTTGACATTCCCTCAAGAAGATTCTTGTCCTGGCAATGGAACCATTTGTTGGCACATGGTCAAACCTAGGGTTTAGCTCCAAGAGCACACCAACAAACCCTCACTATTGTCCCTTTTGGCTACACCTACGAAGCAGATGCAGTCTCACCCGAAGAAACTATTGGGGGGTTGCAGGATAGAAGTATCTACAATGAAGGGGAATGTCAAGTGGATCCAATACTAGAACAATACAACATTCATATATCATTTATCAACATAGACCTACTTTTCACATCTACTTAACAGATCTAACATAATATTGCAATCACATTCTATCAAGGACAAAGATAGGAGATCAATAACACACAAAACCAAATACACATTGTTCACCCTCTCTCTAGGGCTATGTCCACAGAAATGTGTTATAATATATTAAGGTAAAGCATACAGTTCTTGTCTATGCTCTTAGCTAGCAAATATTATTTCTTCTCCTCTCTTTATCTCCCTTCCCTGGGCACCTAGTTGCAGGGTTGATCTTCGCACCGAGCTAAATATCATACAATACTAGAAGGCTCTCACACTTAGCACTTCTCTCTCATACAACAATAATCTCTCAAAACAAAAAAAAACTAGATTGAGTAACGCGAACCTGAACCAACCCTCTTCCCTCATATATGTTTTTATTTATATGTTACAATCAGTTACTAACATCCTTAGGTTGAAAACTAGGTGTCCAAAACCCTATATACCAAAACCCTAGGTCAAATTGACCTGCATTTTTAGGGCTTTACTAGCCTTTCCTTACTTCCTTCTCGTGTGGTGCTCCAAATAATCTAACGGTGTCTTTTTCCACTTGTTGAGTTGTCCACAATACTTATTCCTTGTTGATCTATCGTCCTTTCTCTCCTCATCCAACAACTTGCTTTCTTGGGCTTCGCTCCAACTTTTCTTCTCTTTTGCTCACTTCGTCCCAGCAACAGTCATTGTGTCTTTTGCGTAGTTCACATTGCACCTTTTCTTCCTTGACCTTCACTTTCTTCCATAACCAAGGGCCAACAAGAGGAAAATTTTCCGGTCACGACAGAGATCCCTTTGTGCAGTGAAAGGTGGTTTAAAGGAATCATTTTGGACACACAGTGCTACAAATCCTTCATCAAGCAAGACTGTTTGGGAGGGAAATTTGAAATGAGCATTCCAAGTAGATATTTGTAGGGGCCTTTCTAGAAACTCCTAGAGGTACTTAGGAAATATTTCACCTGTGAGGGAAAATTTGACAGAATACATTCACATCACATTAGATTGTTGATGCATTTCAGAGGAAGGAGACCATTAAATATGGCCTTTTTCTTGCACCAAAGTCTCCGAGAAATGGCAGACAATGCCTGGGATGAAGCCGATCAGTTGAAGAGGAAAATAGTGCATGTCTCGTTGATAAAATTTTCGATGGTTGAGGAGTTAAGGTGATTGGGAAATAACTAGGATTCTTTCCTACTTATAGTGGGCATCCCCAATGATCCAAAAGGATATTTCCCTCTATCTGTGAAAAAGGTAACATCGCACCATGCGAAGGCTAAAGCAGTAAAGGATGCGGAGGAAGGAAATACTTTGGAATCCATGTCCCCCCAATAGTTGATACCCCGAAGAAGGGGCAGGCCAAGGAAGAACAAGGAAGTCAGGGAGACCCAAGTCCCGAGTGAACCACATGCAAAGTTGGCTACTGAGGAGTTATTCATGCTCACCATTCAATTGGAACCTGTCAAAGCTACGAGTCCATAATCTTGGGGAAGAAGGAGCAAGATAGACACTGAAGGCACAGTTTTTTGTGAGTCATCGCAATAACTGAAGAATGGGAAATCACCATTGTTGAGTTATACCAGGAAAAAAGAGAACTAAGACAACAGTTAGTAGGAAATACCCTTAAAGTATCAGCATCACAAGGCCATGAGGGAAGAGTGACTTGGCTCAAGAGACAACTCAGGGAAGCACAGGATACAATCATATAGCTGCGCAAAGAAAAAATTATGTCGGAAGAAAGGAATTTGAAACACTTTAGGGAATGTGAATAGGCCATGGAGAAAGTTTTCACAGCTCTAGCTAGCATGGAGAGGAAGCTAAAAGGGAATGTGGTTTTGCAAAGGAAAGTGAGGAACCTGAAAAGGCGCAATTGGTCTCTTAGGAGAATGCTTCGAGTATCAAAACTGCAAATGAGACTAGAAGCATGAAAAACCGACTTTGTTTTTTGTCTTCTCAGACATGGTGTGGAATTTGTTTCCCAGCATCCTTTTTTCTACCATAAGTTAGGGACTTTGGCAGATACCCATGAAAAAAACATACGACGCGCAGTGATGGAATCTCATCCATTGAAAAGGATAGGTGTACGTTATACATGAGACGGTTTGAAGGAAGGCATTGTTCCCTAGATGGGGTCATCATTTTGGAGGCACCTGCAATGCTCTACAGTCACCCGCCACATGAACGCACCAACAAACAATTGTGCAGCAGAGATCAGGGTCATTACAACATGTGGAAGGAGTCTAAAATAACACTTGATTGTCCAAATTTCCTCTCAAAGGAAAGAATCGAAACATCACTCTTTAATGAAGACATATTTCCAATGACTAAACTACCATGGCAAGGAAAAACATCTATGATGTGACTGAGTATAGTTAGTTCTATTTTTAGCAAAGTGCCATTCAAAGAACCATCTCACAGAGAGTAGTTGAAACCTACTTTCTAGAGATAGTAGTTAGAGCGCAAGGTAGCCCGAGTGCCACACCCTTGTATATATATTCCATCTCTTCAATATAAGTCAGTTCGGTTGTAAAAACAATGTACATAGTGACTATTGAATGTATTTTTGATCCAATTGAAACTTAATGCAAAGGTCCTGAAGCTTTGATGAAAAGATTATAATGATGATAGTTGGATGTATTGTATTCTCTCTTTACGTATGTGCTTTATTGTGTTCTTTATATTCACATATATAATTTTTGTCTAAATCAAAACATGATTTCAAATCTAGAATTCACCGCACAGTGTTCTAGATTTGCGCCATTTAGAGAAACTATGCTTCTTCTAAGCGAACTCTGAATTGATCCCCAATGATGCTCTGAGTTGCTTCATGTGTTTTTCTCCCACCACACACAATGATTTTTAACTGAATATTGTTGCTCATTTAGCCTTTATCATCTCAAGTTCAGTCACTGAGTCATTTGTTTCAATCGTTTTATTAAATCGACTCCATAGCCCAAGGTATTTCTTTCTTTTGCCAATAGAACCAGAAATATTGTGTAAAATTGTTAAATATAGCTGACATTTTAAAGCCATATCTTGTACAGAGATGAAGTCTACAAGGAGAGCCCTCTCTATGTCTGAAAGGCTAGTTTCGAGCCTCAAAGTTGGTTTGTAGGTTTCCTCTATCATTATTTTTCTCAGTCGAACGAAGTTTACAGAGCGCTAACATTATGGCACTGTTGTCGAGGACTAAAGCTATATTTTTAACCCCTAAGGGTAACAGTGAGGAAAACATTTGTATTGGTTGAAACGTTTACCCTAGTGAATCTAGTGAAAAAGACTAGTACCACATAGTAGCGCCACTCAGAAAACCTACCTTCGAAGACCATTTATACCAGAGTTGATCCTGACCCTAACCCTATAGATCCTATGTATGATCCCGAGATACTTCTGCATAGGGTAAGGGAGCAGGCACAAGACCCATTCTATTACTTAGACATAAATTTATCCTTTCCCAAGGACACGGCTCAAAGCATTGGTGATCTCGACTTTGAAACCCTATTTGAACAAACTTTGTTTAGGTCTAAATCAAAAACCATCTTGGACCGTATAGTATTTGATGAGGAATGGTTTTGATCTCTAATCTCGCAAGTATCAAATCTCATTCAGAACATCCCCCAAATCCTTAACCCCCCTAGAGCAATGGATTGCAAGTTCTCCCCCCTTGTTCTGCCAGCCCAATTGCATGATCTTCCCCAGAACTACATCCAGAGGATCAAACTATATGATGTCGAAGGAAACGTGGCCACCCAAAATAACCTAGATTGGTTCAACGATTTCATTGATCTATAAGAGGTATACCATGCATACGCAAATATGAGTTTTTTTGCGCAGAGTCTTTCGGGGGAGGTGAGAAAGTGGTTCAAATCCCTCCTAGCTGCAAGCATTCAAGACTTTGTCTCATTTGAAACATATTTCATTACTAGATGGGGAAACAAAAAGAATCCTTTGTAGTTGTTGACGCAGTACAAAAATATGAAGAGATCCCTAAAGGAGACGGTGTAAGAGTATTCGACTCATTTCATGAGGGTTTACAACTCGATTCCTATAGAAGTCCAGCCACCTCTTGTGGCTACATAGCTATAATATGCTAACTCTTTTGAAAGTGATTTCGCCTTACTGTTAAGGGAGACAAGATCTGCAAATTTATGCACCATGATGAGTGACACAATCGAAGTCTAGGTAAAACTAATGGCATCAGAAAAGATAAAACAAAGTTTCAACAAAGGCGGGAGAAAACCCCAAGGGGATGCACAACCATCGACTTCTTGACCCTCAGAGGACAAGTTTGACTTAATTATGAAGATGATGTAGAAACTCATGGAAACAATGTCTGTGGGAAACAAACCCATCGCCCAAGAACAACATGACCCCAATCCTAGGAATCAAAACCCTATAAGAGGTCCGGTCCCATAGATCATGCAGAGGGAATAGAGAGACTAGGGTGACCAACATATAAGGCCCTCCTTCCAAAATAATTATGTGGACAAAGATTTTGATCAGATGTTCGAAGATCAAATCCATTGCTGCGATGACAAGGACACACGCGTGTTCTTGTAAAAGGGAGAACATGATCAATACATGAGAAAAAATGACAACATTATGTTGGAGACGGATGACATGTTGTCTTGGGAAATAGAGGAATTCAGGAAGGGTTATCACAATGCCATCATGCAGTTCCAAAATCAATACAACCTCAGGAGAAAAACATGTATGCAGAGCCTCAGCAGACCAATCCCATAAGGAAGCCTCAGCAGATGAATACCATAAGGAAAATTTCGATATATATCCCTTCCACAAGTTGGCTGAAGGAAGATAACTTTACCAAGGATGCAACAGAAAAGGAAAAGTCAAAGGAGGAGGTTCCAAGGAAAGCGCCAGAAACAAGTTGGGAGATGTGCATCAAAATGGTAGAAAAAGTCTCTGCCCCTTTTAACTTTCAGAACGAATTGGTCAAGATTAAAATATTCATCCCTTTCCATGAACTCATCAAGAAATCAAAATATTGGGATCAGATTATTAAAATTCTAAATATGGGGAGGACTCCCAACACTCAGAACGTCCACGATGATAACCCTACCATTTTGTTTGGCCTGTGCATGGAGGAGACAGCCGATACTGAGAACGTTCCCCTATTCTATGTTAGTCTCTAGGTCCATGACATGACCTTGCATAATTCCATGCTAGAATCAGGTGCATCGCATAATCTTATGGCCAAAGTGGTCATGGACGAGTTTGGTTTGGACATCACCAGGCCCTATAATGATCTTTCTTCTTTCGATTCAAGGAAAGTGAAATGTTTGGATCTGATCAAAGATTTGGTTGTGTCATTGACTCAAATCCCTTCTAAGAATCTGGTTATGTACATGGTCGTGGCCGATATTCCCCCTAAATTTGGCATGCTATTATCCAGGTCATGGGCCGCAAAATTGAAGTGAACTCTCTAGATGGACATGTCGTACGCCACCATCCCTATCTTCGTCCAAGAGAGACGGTTATACAGAGAAGTATTGTTGAAATACATGGTGAGAAATAGGACACAGTCGACTAACCAACCAATATACTCTGTCGACACTGATATTGCCTCCTCCATATTTTACAATGACCTGAGTTTTGAAGAGGAAGAACCAACAACTGTCATGGTTGTTGATGACATAGCTGCATGATGGGAAGAAGAGTGTGCATACCTGAGGAACTGCATAGAGAACGATATGTGGAACATGAGTTTCGATGGAGCCGTCAATAAGGAGGGGGAATACAGAGGCATATGGATAATTCCTCCTAAGGTGGGCACGAAACTCTGCTCATACAAACTCTCTTTTGACTACACTAATAACATGGTTGAGTATGAGGCGTTGATTTTGGGGCTGAGAGTTTTGAAATAATTAGGTGAAGAGAGGATAAAAATACATGGAGACTCTGAGCGCGTTATAAACCAAGTGAAAGTAATATATCAATCCAATCACCCCAAACTTAGAGCATACAAAAACCTAGTGTTGGACCTCCTCAAAGAATTCTCGAAGTATAATTTATCGGCGATCCCAAGGGGGAAGAATCAAATTGCAAATGCCTTGGCCACCTCGGTCTCATTTTTTTAAATTCCCATTTTTCCAAATAGAAAGTATGAGATTGAATTCAAATAGAGGTTGTCGGTGCCCGATAATATCAAGTATTGGTAGGTGTTTGAGGATGACAAACAGGCGAAGAGATTTCTCCAGATGAGTGACTAGTTCGCTATTATAAACATTGATGATGAGTGTTGTTGCGACGAAGATGAAAGAGAATACATGCACAATGATGAAGACACTTTCTAGAACCAGATAGATGGAAGGGACATAGTACAACTGAAAAAAAATATCAACCCAAAAGGATTAGTTCCGTTGGAAAATATTTTTGATGAAAACAATGTGGCTAGAAATCGCAAGATCACTGCAATCGACAAGGATTTCGAGGATTGCAATATCAAGACCTAGGAGAATCCAAAGATAATCAAATTATCAAATACGCTCAGTCCATAGGTCAAGCAGGACTACATCAAGCTCATGAAAAAAATTCCTAATGTCTTCACTTGGAGTTATGATGACTTGAAATTTTATGACACTAAAGTGATTCAACATGTCATTCCTCTCAAAGAATACCAAAATCCTTTCAATCAAAATTTGACATGGATAAATACCCTATTGCTGTCGCTAGTCGAAAAAGAGGCAACTAAACTTTTCGAAGCCAAAATTACAATTTATTTAAGGTTTTTGAAATGGGTTTCCAATCTTGTGCATGTAAGGAAAAAGATCGGTGAAATAAGGTTGCCTATGGGTTTTCAGAATTTGAACAAAGTGTTCGCGATAAAAAATTATTTGCTAATTATTTTGATTTCACATGACAAGATAGATTTAGAGAGAAGATGTATTTTTAGTCATGGAGTTTATGAGAAAGGCTTATAATCATATCAATTCAATAAAATAAGGATTTCACCTCATAAAATAGAACAAAACTATTTTTTATCTTTCAGTGGCTAAATGGGAAAATTACAGTGTTGTGAGCTGCTGAAAATCAGGGATTTCAGTGGCTAAATCAGTCTTTCAAGGGAAAATGAGCCGCCGGAAGTGCAGAAGGGTCTATTTTTACTGTGCTGAGCCATGATTTTCAAATGATGATTCTGAGAAACTGGAGAATATTTTTGATAAACAGGAGGAGGTTTTTGTTTCTAACACGTCAAAGAACAATAACCTCTCTCATTTTTCCTACAGGTGCCATAGATTGGGAGAATCAAATTCATCTCTGAGCCCTAATTTTGGGATCTCAGAATTTCCCTGTTTGACACATGTTTTTAAAATGATGATCCCAAGAAAATGAAACTGAATCTCAAAGAACTGACAGGGTTTTTTTCTCACAACAATATAATATACAAAACAATCTTCTAGTTTGTACACAATGGTTTTGGTTGGAGAGATATGGGTCAATCTTTAAGAAGCATATTTCCAGAAATTTCTGTCTTTTCCAGCCACCTCACAAATTCGAATTTGAGATCATCTAGTTGTTGAAGACAGAGATAAGCCTAGATTTACACATCAGAGAATTTCATGTAGCTGTCAAAGACTTAAGGGATTGAAGACAAAGCAAGTTCTAGAACTGGAATAGATCCATATTTTGTAACAATTTTTCTATTATTAGTATTTCAGATCCGATTTCTCAGTATCTGAAATTGTTTCTAAAAGGGTATAAAGCCTGTCGATTTTAGAGGCTAGAGGTTCGACTATGGGGACTTGAAAACTACTATTGTATTCTTCAAACTTTTTGAATATATATCAGGCATAAGCTTCTTTTTCCATCTCTGTTCAGACTTTCATATTCTCTCTTATCCTACTTGTATCTGGATATTATGTTCATTGTTTATAGTTTATCTGATGTATGATAACTGTCAATTTGTCATTACATCCATAAACATATAATCTACAAGTACTTCACTTATTTTATCTGGCCATTCATATGTACTTTGTGTATATGTTTCTGCTAGTGTTATAGGTATTCTCCATACTTTCACTGTTTATTAAACCTTTTGAACACCTTTGGTTGAAAGCCTTATCTTTCTAAAAGTATTCATATATGTCTAGAGTGTGTGAGATTTGATTGAGTCCATCTCGGTCCATTTTATTAAAACATTGGGAAATTAGTAAGTTACCAAGCTTCTTCGAAGTACAACCTAGAATAATTTCTTGGAGTGATAACAAATTGGCATCGTTGCAACGGAGAGGAGATTGAAGCTCAACTTCCTTAGAAGATGACAAGATCCAACATTGATGGTAGACAAAGTGTGGACATATTTTCAGTTGTAATCATCTATCTGGCGACTCCATGAAGGACGAATTCATTGGCGACTCCATGGAGGACGGATTCAGTGGTAGTCCCATTGTTCTGAAATCTGTTGGCAACTCCACTGGTATGAAATGAAAAAAATCTTAGCTAAGAGATATGCCTTCTATGATTTTAACAAGATTGTTGGTTTTCCTAATCCAATACGTAGTAGAGATGAATGGGAAAGAAGTATTCCTAGATTTTGAGGAGAAGAGTGGGAAGTGTCAACTGAACACTTGCTGGATTTTCGTGACTTTATTCATCAGCTTGAAATTGTGCATGAGGATGTTCAGATCAAGATCTTCAAGTTTTCATTAGAGGGGATTGCTCGTGATTGGTACCGGTCACTCCCTGTTGCCAGTATCATCTCTTTGGCATATTTTCATGCTGCCTTTCATTTTTTTTGCAAAGAAATATTTTCAGTTGATCTTCTATATCCCGAATGTTGTCATGAATTTCATTTATTGACTAATGATTCAGATATCCATGAAGAGTATGCTATTATAGAGGATACCTCTCATTGTGACCAAGACATTGATGATCTTCACGATAGTAGCCATAGTATAGATTCTTTTAACATTGTAACAAATGCATTTACTATCTTAAATTGTCATGAAGATTAGATTGTCCCATTTAAAAACTTGAAAAATGATAAACATATTTTTATATTAGCATGTGATAGATTTGAATCTACAATAGATACTAAGGGAAGCCCTCAATATTCTGATTTGTAGACAAAGAAATACAATCAACGGATTGACATATCAGAAGATGATAGTTTCAAATCTACAACAAATGCTAAGGATAGTTCTCAGCTTTCAGATTTGCAGACAAAGGGGAATTGTAGCAGACATGAAGACTAAGATGATGAGAAAAAATGTTTAGATCAGCAATTGATCATGCATGTTTCTCCAGCAAAGGTCAAGCAGTCTGTATTCAGCATTGAGATCTGTGAAGGAAAAGAACATCAACATACAGAGGTATTCTTTTGTGGTTTTAATGACCCGATTGCAAACTATTTGGAATCTATGAGAAGCATATCTGTTAAAGCATTTTTGTCAGATGAAAGTTGGCTTTATCATTTGTTCAAAACACTTTTCTGTTGGCTATGCATTCCATTATTTTTGGGGTTAAGATAATTTCTTGTCACTCCAAGAAATTCTTCTAGGTTGTACTTCGAAGAAGCTTGGTAACTTCCTAATTTCTCAATGTTTTAATAAAATGGATCGATATGGATGACTCAATCAAATATCACACACTCTAGACATATATGAATACTTTCAGAATGATAAGGCTTTCAACCAAAGGTGTTCAGAAGGTTTAATAAATAGTGAAAGTATGGAAAATACCTATAACACTAGCAGAAACATATACACAAAGTACATATGAATGGCCAGATAAAATGAGTGAAGTACTTGCAGATTATATGTTTATGGATGTAATGAAAAATTGACAATTATCATTCATCAGATAAACAATAAAAAATGAACATAATATTCAGATCCAAGTAGGATAAGAGAGAATATGAAAGTCTGAACATAGATGAAAAAAGAAGCTTATGCCTGATATATATTCAAAAAGTCTGAAGAATAAAATAGTAGTGGTCAAGTCACCATAGTTTAACCTCTAGCCTCTAAAATTGATAGGCTTTATAACCTTTTACAAACAATTTCAGATCCTCAGAAATCAGATCTGAAATACTAATAATAGAAAAACTGTTACAAAATCTTTCAAACACAATATGGATCTAGTCCACTTCTAGAACTCGATTTGTCTTCAATCCCTTAAGTCTTCGATAGCTACATGAAATTATCTGATGTGTAAAGCTAGGATGATATCTGTCTTCAACAGCTGGATGATCTCAAATTCGAATTTGTGAGGTGGCTGGAAAAGATAGAAATTTATTGAAATATGCTTCTCAAATATTGACCTATATCTCTCCAACAAAACCTATTGTGTACAAAATGGAAGAGAATTTTGTATATTGGTTTGTTTTGAGAAAAAACGTCTCTCAGTTCTTTGAGATTCATTTTCATTTTCCCAGGATCTGCATTTTAAAAACATCTTTCAAATAGGAAAATTCTGAGATCCGAAACTTCGGGCTTATAGAAGAATTTGATTCTCCCAATCTATGACACCTGTAGGAAAAATGAGAGAGGCTATTGTTCTTTGACATGTTAGTAACACAAACCTTCGCCCGTTTCGCAAAAAGATTCTCCAATTGCTCATAATCATCATTTGAAAATGATGACTCAACACAGTAAAAACAAACTCTTCTGCACTTTCAACAGCTCATTTTCCCTTGAAAGACTGATTTAGCCACCAAAAGCTCTGAATTTCGGTGGCTCACAACACTGTAATTTTCCCATTTAGCCACCGAAAACTAAAAATCAATTTTGGTCTATTTTATGAGGTGAAATATTTATTTTATTGAATTGATATGATTATAAGCCTTTCTCATAAATTCCATGACAAAAAATACATCTTCTCTCTAAATCTATATTGTCATGTGAAATCAACATAATTATCAAATCATTTTTTATCGCTAACACAAAGTATCCCTCAAGGATAGATACCTACTCCTGAATATTGACTATATCCTTGTAACGACCCCCTCTATCAACCTGAGGCTGGGGTACATCACTTCAAAGAAACCACTCATGATCAGACGCCAGTCGGTAACATTCCTAGCCATTAGGTCGGGCCATGCTACTCTAGGGAACACTTTCGTTCCCATACCGCGGAACATACAATAGCATACCCAGTAGTCAACTAAGCAATGCCACCTAAATTTATTCTTTAGACTGCATGAAACTAAAACATATACATACAACACACTCGCGGAAGCTTTACATCTAAACATAAAAAACAATTACTTTCTATAACACAAATTTTATATTACAAATAACAGTAATTACCGATATGCATCATTTATAGGAAATTACCCATAAGCACATAAGAAATCATAGTCATATATATGATAAAATTGTAACATGGGCATGTAAATAACAAAACAACATATTTACATATTACACAATTGGTACTTATCTTAGAAAGACTGTCACCAACTACTTACAGACCGTCCACAAACCTCCCAGCCATAGACTACATTGTTCATCACTCTCAACAATGAATCACCCCCGAGCTGGGATTGAACTCTACCCAGGGTAAATGTATTCCTATCCAGGCTAAGGCTCATGGACAATAGGAAAGACTCTATCTCAGGTGCTCACTCAACTAACAACCTACAAAATCTCATTCCCCACATGCCTATCCCACCCAAGGAAGTGTGCCCCTTCTCTACTCAACAGTCCCTCAGCTGCCCCACTTCCCTTCCAGGGCTTCAACAACAGGCCAGACCAGAAGTCTTGGAGTGATGTAGCTATAGTTTAGAACCTACGGAAATCAATCCCTAGCAATTCTCTCACCCATAGAACTTCTCGCGGGCTTGACAATCCACTTCTTCAATACCACTCCAAGATAACCATGTACACCAACCAAAAGAGATTGGGAAACAGGTTTCAGAAAGGTGGAATGGTTGTCTCAAGGATAATGGAATGTATGAGTGAAAATGGTCATGGATTCATTGACTGGATAACTGAGTGTGTCTTGGAATCACTGTGAACTCTCTGTCAAAATGATGGTCAGCCTGATGGTTCCCCCCCTCTCTCCTTTGTTCGTCCAACATTCCTCCCGAATCCCCCCACTGAGCTAGGTTCCTGCCGATATGAATGCATGTCCCCAACATGATACTTGTCATATCAAAAGTTACTTTTGTCCACTTGTCCCCACCTTTAGAACTTAGGATAAACTAATTAACCATACTTTATGTTTTAGGAAATATTAATATAATATTCCTTGACTTTTTCCCTTGCGTTTCCCTAACTGGTGAAGTTAAGTCCCCCATCTCTTTTATCGTGGTCGTTCTTTGCGCAGTGATGTATTTTATATTAATCATGAGTCAAGTAAAAAATAGGCGCATTGGCCCTTGACATCTAGGCTCACCAACCTAAGTCCAAGACATAAGCATTCTGACTTATAATACTGGCTCACTAGCCTATATTGCATATTATATACAGAAAGGTTCATTGACCTTAATATTGCACACAATTAGTTATTGTCCATTGTAACCTTTGTCTTTAAGGTTGCGTTCACCTTAGTTACTGCACGCGGTATTCAAAAATGTGTACATTACATCCCTTTACTACGCAGTATATGCGCGCACCATGCCATGAAAGGTGTATTACAAAATGGATGTCTAAACAGCTCACTAGCTTAAATATACTTGGATTATATTTACATTTGGGTTCGCCTGAGGGATATTACAATCCCCTCCCCTTATTTATGTATTGTCCTCAATGCATCATATACCCATATACAAAAAAATTCTCAAAATTATTCAAAGAGATGTGGTTATTCTATCTACATTGCATCCTCATGCTCCCAAGTAGCGTCTTCAGGTCCCTACCAGGTCCATTGGACCTTTACAATCCCTATGGCTCCATTCCAGAATTGTTGGATTTTTCGATCCAAGATGTGCACCAGATGCACTTGGAAAGTGCATTCTTGCTCCACCTGGAGAACATTCCAATCAATAACATGATTAGCATCGGGTATGTATTTCTTTAGAAATGATACATGGAAGACATTATGAATAGACATAGATGAAGTCAATGCAATCATATAAGCAACTGGACCAATCCTCTCTAGGATTTCAAATGGTCCACAAAATCTAGCTGCTAACTTGGCTCAGCTTCCCAGCTTCAGGGAGCTCTTGCTAGCTTTCACTTTTAGAAAAACATGATCACCCACTTTGAATTCTCTGTGGGTTCTGTTTTTGTCAGCATAGCTTTTCTGTCTGTCTTGGGAAGCCTTCAAATTCTGCTTATTTTTTGACATCTGGTCTTCCATCTCCTTGAGCAACTCTGGCCCGACTACTATTCTATCAGCTGGATTGTCCCAACTTACTAGAGTATTGCACCTTCTACCGTAAATTTCTTCAAATGGGCTCATTTTCAATGATGCCCGATACCCATTATTGTAAGCAAATTCTACCAAGTGTAGGTAGTCTTCCCATTTCGATGGTTTATCCATCACATAAATTCTCAACATATCTTCTATCACCCTATTTACTCTTTTTGTTTGTCCATCAGACTCGAGATGATAAGCTATACTAAAGTTCAGATTCATTCTGAATCCTTTGAACAATCCTTTCCCAAAATTTGAGGTGAATTTCGGGTCTCTGTCAGACACAATCGTTTTAGGAATTTCGTGCAATCATGCCACTTCCTTCCTGAAAATATCAGCGACATCTGCTACCTTGTGAGTAGTTTTTAGTGGAATAAAATGGGCAGATTTTGTAAGCTTGTCCACCACTACCATAATCGAATCATGTAGCTTTCTTGTTCTAGGAAATCCCATAATAAAATCCATTTTCACCACTTCCCACTTCCATTAAGGAATGGGCAAAGGTTGCAACAATCCTTTTGGTTGCCTATGCTCTATTTTAACTTTCTGGCATTCCATACACCTAGCGATGTATTGTGCAATTTCTCTCTTCATACCTGACCAAAAGTATTGTCTCTTGACCACTGTTACGGTTTTATGATATCCAGGGTGCCTTGCATAAGGAGCATTATGCATCTCATGCAAAATTACACATTTCAAGTCTTGGACATTTGCTACAAAAATTTTGTTTTTGTGCAACAGTATTCTATCTACTCCCAACTTATAAATATCCATATTTTGCGGTGTCTTACCTTGCTTTAGCATTTCTACCAATTCTCTATACTACAGATCTGTAATTGTAGCCTCCAGAATTTTTCTTTTAACATCAGTCTGATACATGCTGATGGTTGTATCATGAAGCTCATGCACCCTCCTACTAAGTGCATCTGCCACTTTATTTTCTTTCCCTTTGATATGATTTATATCAAAGTTATATTCACTTAGAAATTCTAACCATCTTCTTTGTCTAGCATTTAGATTTGGTTGATCAAATAAATATTTCAAGCCATTGTGGCCTGTTCTTCACTCCAACATTTTTCCCATGAGGTAGTGTCTCCATTTCCTTAGGGCATGCACTATGGATGCCAACTCCAAATCATGAGTGGCATAGTTTCTTTCATGCTCCTTCAACTTCCTTGATTCATAACATATTGAAAATCCATTTTGGCTGAGGACTCCACCAAGTCCTTCATTACATGCATCTGTGAATACAATGAAATATTCATTTGGGTCTATGATCCTTAGTATTGGAGAACTTGTCAATAATTGTTTCAAATGTTGGAAACTCCTTTCACAGTCCATCGTCCACTGAAACTTCATACCTTTTCTTTGCAAGGAAGTGATTGAGTGTGTTATCTTCGAGAATCCTCCAATGAATCTCCTATAATAATCTGCAAGGCCCATGAAAGATCTGACCTCTGTCACATTCTTTGGTGCTAACCATTCTCTAATGGCTGCAACCTTCTCAGGGTCCACTGCTATCCCATCTTTTGAAATTATATGCCCCAAATAATGAATTTGTTTCTGATAAAATTAGCACTTGCTCAATTTGGCATACAACTGATGCTCCCTCAATAGTTGCAACACCATCCTCAAATGATGTTTATGCTCTTCCTCTGACTTGGAATATATAAGAATGTTATCCAAAAAGACGATGACAAACTTGTCCAAATACTCTCAAAAAATTCCATTCATTAAGCACATGAAAACAGTTGGTGCATTTGACAATCCAAACGGTACCACCATGAACTCATAATGATCATACCTTGTCCTGAAGGCGGTCTTGATAATATATTCTTATTTAATTCTTACTTGATGGTATCCTAATATAAGATCTATCTTTTAAAATATCCTTTCATCCTTCAATTGATCAAAGAGGTCATCAATCCTTGGCAGAGGATATTTGTTCTTAATAGTCACTTTATTCAATTGTCTAAATTCAATGCACAATCTTAACGTTCCATCTTTCTTGTTCACAAACAAGGTTGGTGCACCCCAAGGTGATACACTTGGGTGTATATACCCCTTCTTCATAAGTTCTTCAGGCTGCATTTGCAACTCCTTCAATTCTGGTGTACTCATCCTATAAGGATTATTTGATACTGGCGTTGCTCCAGGCATCAAATCTATAGAGAACTCAATGTCTCTCCTTGGGGGTAGTCCTGGTACTTCCTTGAATACATCTTCAAACTCTTTCAAGACTGCATAATTCTCCAAATTTGGTACCTTGTCTTTAGGTGTCTCCTCCATATGAGCTGTAAATATTTGACATCCTCTTCTATAACATTTCTTCAGTTTTAATGTTGAAATTTCTTTAACGATTACTGCCCTGACAATTCCCTGCACTTTCCTTTGGTTCCCTTCTTCATCCAAGAAAGTGAATTCTTTGTTATGACAATCCAATAGATCATGGTGTAAGTCCAACCAATCCATCCCAATTAAACAGTCATAGGAACCTAAGGGTAATATTTTCAAATATGTCCTGGTATTTAGTCCTTTCATGTCTATGAGGCAGGACTTAACCATCTCATTAACTTTTCTTCTCGCTCTTGTAGCCAGTTGCACCAACCAGGATTTCCCATGATTTCTTCTTGGTAAATGAAAAATTTCCACCATATTTGGGTCTATATAACTATGGCTAGCTCCTGAATCAATTAAAATAGCAAGGGTTTGGTTGTTGATCATACCTTCCACTTCAATCATGTGGGACTGATATTCTGCTTGCTTGTTGTCCAGGGCTGCATAAATCCTTGGCACATTTTTTCCCATGTCCTCTACTGTCTCAACTCATTTTACATTGTGAACGACCTTACCTTTTTCACCCCTATGAGGACAATCTCTGAACCTATGGTCTCCTTTACAACCCTAACATTGCATAGGTGGTTGTCTTGGCCCTTGACTCCCTGTGTCAATTGCTCTGGTTTCCTTATGCATTTTTTTCCATTGTGGATTATTTCAGAAGAATGGTGGCTTATCTCCCTTCTTCCTCTGATCCATATTGAATTTCTTATTGTCTTCCCAAGCCTTTTGGAAAGCTGGTCTTTCTTTTAGTTGGTCATATAAGAATTTAGCTCTCCTTATGGTCTCTTCTAATTTCTTGGGATCATCATAATGTATTTTGTCACTGATGAACGATGGAAATCCACTTAAGTACCGTTGAATCTTGACTGTCTTATCCTTAATGAGAGAGACATACTTCAATAGTTCCATAAACCTTCTCTCATACTCATCTATGGTCGTACTTCCAAGCTTAATTTCAAATAACTCTTTCATTTTCTTGTCATAGTATCTCTTGGTCAAGTATTTCTTCTCAAAATACTTCTTGAATTCTCTCCAAGTAACACTTTTCTCTACACTTTGTTGTACCTTCACAAGTTGATCCCACCACATGGAGGGATTTCCTTTGAGTTGATAGATAGTGATTCTACCTTCAGCATGAGAAGAATAATTACGCAATTGAAAATACTTCCTCATGCATAGCAACCATGTTTCGGCATCTTCATCCTTCTTGTGCTCACCATAAAATGTAGGAGGTTTGATTTTGTTCATTTCTCCTCGTATCTTATCCACCCCAAATATCTTATACCTTCTGATAGGGGATAGACTTGAGTTGTTGCCTTCTCTCTTATGGGAATGTCTATGGGGATGATGGTGATGTCTACTAGCACTTTTTACTTCTCCCTTCTCTTCTGAAGATTTGTGACTCTCAGATCTACTTGAGTCACTCTCCTTAGCCAATTTCTTCTCTATTCTGTTCAAACCTTCCAATAGTTTCATGTTGAATTCATCCTGCTACTCTTTGGCTTTCATAAGCCTTTCATTATCATCTTTATGGCTTTGGATAGCTTTCTACAAATTCTTAATGGTCTTAACCATATTCATATCTTCATTCCTTTATTCTCCATGTCCATTGGAGTTCGTTCCTTCCATGCCCAAATGAACATCCATCCCTCTTCTCTTCTCTGGATGACTGTAATTCTCCTATGCCTCTTCCATTCCTATGGACTCTACACTGGTCTGACCAGACCGAGTTGTTGTTAATTCTGCAAAACATGCAACCATCGAAACTAATCAGACTAACAAATCAACAATTCATGAGAATATGCACCATTTTGATTCAACATACACATCATCATTATCACTCCCAGTTTCTTGGTGTTATCACCATGACAATTCTAAAGAATACCCAAGTCTCGAGAATGCTAACGCACAGTGTCTTCCGAGATACACTTGCTCAAGAAGGTGGTATTATCGAAACCACTTTTGCCAAGACACGGTATCACGTGTCCCAACATATCAAATCAACCACTCATGTAGCAGGCGACGACTAGTCAGATCACCCTGTTTTGTTCGTTCGGTACTTCGCATCCATGTGATGTTAGTTGAATGCCACCATGTAACGAACTCAAAATTTGATCATTCTAAATGGATTGGCCGAGCATGGCAACCCAACGCTCTTTGTACGTAATCTATCTATGCTTCATAACTAGAGTTCTATAATTACCACCCCCCCAAGTATGAAGATATCTGCATATCCATAACCGCAGTAATCTTCAAGCTGCTCAACTTCTTTCTCTCTGTAGAGACACATTTCGGTATCCTCAACCTGAGATACATGGACAAATCTAAGTCGAGTGAGACTAGTTATTCGAGCAAGATGTTAGTCTTTCTTGCGAATAAGGAGGAAAGGATCCTTGCACACCTTCTAGCAACTAAGTTCCACACAGATCCATTTATAGACTCGTGATTTGAAGTCAAGATGAATCCCACTATAAAGGATTTAGTCATCAACAGGCCAGTCGCTAAGAAGAAAAGGAGTAAGCGGCATAAGAAGGAGGAATCTATGGTTGAAGCTGTTGAAAGTGTTGGAGAAAATCAAACGGTCTGGTTATACTCCTCTTTAAAGGTGGAGATTGCTAAGTTGAAGTAAGTCTTCAACTAAAATAAGCATGTCTCAGCAAATTTTTAATAGATGGTAGCAGAGTTAAAGAGTACAAGAGACGATAGGCCTGTTCTTCAACAACCCTTTTTACAATAGGCTAACTGTTTTCATCACCCTTTTGTAATTTTGTGATTAATATGATTATATAAATACAGAAATGGATTTTACATTGTTTTATTACAATTTCTATCTGGTGATGTTATGACTCTTATTTTATTTTATAATAATTTTTTATTGTAATTTTATATTTTATTTTCATCTGTCTAAATCGGAAGAAATTAA
The DNA here is from genome assembly GCA_032191745.1 of Picea mariana. NCBI lineage: Eukaryota > Viridiplantae > Streptophyta > Pinopsida > Pinales > Pinaceae > Picea > Picea mariana. Next base: position 667,686 of record JASDQU010099941.1, read on the forward strand.
AATTCAAAATTATTTTTAATTAATGCTTCAATGTGGTTATGTGTTTATTTTTCTTTTATTATTATTCAATTTAAACTCAGACACCTCACCTTCCAAGTGACTTTATGTGCATTAACTTGACCTGTTAATTTATATTATCGTGCATAGCAATATTACAAGGTAAATGCTTCTCCACACACCTAAATCTATTGTGCATTTCTTCTTCGTCATACTGACTACTTACGCACACTATTCTGGCGTTGTGTGCCAATATCCACTACGCACAGTTTTGATACTATGCACCGATATTCCACATGCATTTTTGTCCTATGCATGCACCATGTCAAGTTTAACATATTCCTTCGCACTCAAATATCTGCGCACACTATTGAATACACTGTCGCGAAACAACTTATACTCATACTTATGCGTGTACCAATGAAACTCCTCTACGTTAAGCCATACGTGTGCACCCCATGTGCACCTTACTATGTGTGTGCTTACCGTGCAAGGATGATTTCAGTGCATGCATCTACACATAATAATCTTCCATGCGGCACCATAATTTACCGCACACACTAGCATGCCACGGTTTCCCCTACAGTGCCAAATTAATCACACACACCAGTACAACAACCTTTTCCAAGGACACTCTATGACTCTAATTCTGGTCACTTCAAAGTTACTTTTCTGTGAATATTCACTTGGATTGCACCCTTCTGGTCCATCCAAGCTCATTGTTGAACCAAGGCTCTAATACCATACTGTAACGACCCCCTTGACCAACCTGAGGCCAGACTAAGCCACTCCAGAGAAACCACTCATGCTCTGACACCAGTCGGTAACATTCCTAGCCATGAGGCCGAGCCATGCTACTCTAGGGAACACTTTCATTCCCATACCGCGGAACATACAATCACATACCCAGTAGCCAACTAAGAAATTCCACCTAAATTTACTCTTTAGACTGCATGCAACTAAAACATATACATACAACACGCTCGCGGAAGCCTTACATCTAAACATAAACAACAATTACTTTTTGTAACATGACTTTTATATTACAAATAATAGTAATTATCGATATGCATCATTTACAAGAAATCACCCATAAGCACACAAGTAATCATAGTCACATATATGATAAAATCGTAACATGGGCATGTAAATAACAAAACAACATATCCATATATTACACAATTGGTACTTATCTTAGAAAGAATGTCACCAACTTCTTATAGACCATCCATGAACCTCCCATCCATAGACTATTGTGTTCATCACTCTCAATGGTGAATCACCCACGAGCTGGGACTGAACTCAACCCAGGGTAAAGGGATTCCTATCCAGGATAAGGCTCATGGACAACAAGAAAGACTCTGTCTCAGGTACTCACTCAACTAACAGCCTACAACCTCTCATTCCCCACATGCCTGTCCTACCCATGGAAGTGTGCCCCTTCTCTACTCAACAGTCCCTCGGTTGCTCCACTTCCCTTCCAGGGCTTTAGCAACAGGTCAGACCAGAAGTCTCAGAGCGATGTAGCTACAGTTTAGCACCTACATAAATCAATCCCCAACAATTATCTTGCCCATAGAACTGCTCACAGGCCTGACAACCCACTTCTTCAATCCCGCTCCAAGCTATCTAGGTACACCAACCAAAAGGGATGGGGAAACAAATTTCAGAAAGGTGGAATGGTTGTCTCAAGGATAACAAAATGTATGAGTAAAAATGGTCATGGAGTCATTGACTAGATAACTGAGTGTGTTTTGGAATCATTATGAACTCTCTGTCAAAATGATGGTCAACCTGATGGTTCCCCCCCTCTCTCCTTCGTTCGTCCGACATTCCTCCCGAATCCCCCCGCTGAGCTAAGTTCCCCCCCGATATGAATGCATGTCCCCAACATGACACTTGTCATATCGGAAGTTACTTTTGTCCACTTGTCCCCAACTTTAGAACTTAGGATAAACTAATTATCCATACTTTATGTTTTAGGAAATATTAATATAATATTGCTTGACTTTGGCCCTTCCCTTTCCCTAACTAGTGAAGTTCAGTCCCCCATCTCTTTTATCGTGGTCGATATGTGTGCAATGATGTATTTTATATTAATCATGAGTCAAGTACAAAGTAGGTGCATTAGCCCTTGACATCTAGGCACACTGGCCTAAGTCCAAGACATAAGCATTCCAGATTATAATATTGGCTCACCAGCCTATAATGCATATAATATACACAAAGGTTCATTGACCTTAATATTGTGCGCACATAGTTACTGCGCGCTATATCCTTTGTCTTTAAGGTTCCACACACCTTAGTTATTGTGCATGGTATTTAGAAATGTGTACATTACATCCCTTTACTGCACAGTATATGCACGCACCATGCCATGAAAGGTGTATTACAAAAATGATGTCTAAACAACTCACTAGCTTAAATATACTTGGATTATATTTACATTTGGGTTCGATCGAGGGATATTAAAATCCTGCAGAAGGTAGCTAGGTCCCAGAAGATGTCTATGCTGGATGGATTTTCAGGTTACAATAAGGTCATGGTACAACCAGATGACCGAGAAAATACATCTTTCACGACACCATGGGGGACGTTCATGTATGGTAAGATGCTTTTCATCCTGATGAATGTTGGAGGTACTTTCCAACGGGCAATGGATATAGCATTTGTTCAGAAAAATGACAAATTTATCATGATCTATCTGGATGACATCAGAGTGTACTTTGACTCCGACGAACAACACCTTGGGCATTTGAAGAAAGTTTTCCAAAAGTGCAGGAAGTTGGCATATATTTGAATCCCAAAAAATCAAATTTAGGAATGCAAGAGGGGAAACTATTGGGGCACATCATATTGAAAGAAGGTATAAATATAGACCCCAACAGGGTTGAAGGAATCATAAAAGTCAAAACTTCGTGCAGCAAGAACGAGGTGTAGTCCTTCCTAGGAAATGTGAATTTCTTGAGAAGATTCATCCCGAACCTGGCAGAGGTTATAAAAATTATCACTTGCATGCTCAGAAAGGGGAACAAGATCAAATGGAACCCTGAATGCAGAAAATCATTGGAATACATCAAGACAACGCTGACCAAAGCTCCCGTGTTGGCCAACCCAGACTTCATGAAGGACTTCATCTTGTTCTCGTTCACCTCAGAGCATACCATTGTTGGTGTATTGTTACAGAAAGATGATCATAAATTTGAGAAGCCTATATCCTACTTCAGCAAGATGTTGAGGTATTCCCCATTGAGGTATGAAATTATGGAGAAACAAGCATACAACTTAGTGAAAGCCCTAAATGAGTTCATAACTTACATACTACACTCCCATGTTATCAATTACATGCCCAACAAATCAGTCAAGGATATCCTAACTCATCCTGACCCTAAGGGAAGAAGAGGTAAGTGGATCACAACCATGATGGAATACGACCTAGAAATCAATCTCACAAAGCTGATCAAGGGACAGGGCCTAGAAAAACTAATGGTGCAATCGAACTGCGATGTTATTGGAATCAACTTCATTGTTGATCTATTAGAGAATCCCTAGGAAGAAACAATCACACAGGTGTCTCAAAATTTCATCGATTCACCTTGGTATGTAGACATAATTTATGTGTTAAGGAATTTGCAATCTCCTTCAGGGTTAAGTAAGACCAAGGCTAGATTCTTGAAGCTCAAAGCTACTAAGTTTTGCATCTTGGATAACTCACTGTATTGGAAAGATATGGGAGGAATATTGTTGAGATTCTTACTATAAGATGATGCAGGACAGGCCATTAGATAATTTCACAAAGGCAACTGCAGAGGACATCACTATTGGAAAACCATCGCTCATAAAATCCTAAGAGCAGGTTACTATTGTCCCAACATCTTCGTAGATGTGTACAAAGAAGTTTCTAGCCGCCACGAGTGTTATATTTTTTATGGAAGGAAAAAGTTGCAACCCCTGCCACTAAAAATGATCTTGGTCAAAGTGTTGTTCATGAAATGGGGTCTGGAATTTATAGGAGAGACTCATATTCCCTCCTCGACACATCACATATGGATACTCACAACCACATATTATTTCATGAAATGGATCGAAGCAATTACAACAAAGTAGGCTACTGACACGATCATCATTTAGTTCCTGGAGACCAACATCATGTCTAGGTTCGTGTGCCCTATCAAGATCATCACATATAACACGGCCACATTCATGTCCAAGAAAATAGATAATTTTTGCAAGGATTACAATATAACCCTGGGACATTCTACAATGTATTACCCACAAGGTAATGGGTTAGTAGAATCGTCTAATAAAAAATTCACCAAGATCAAATAAATATTCTTGCATGACAATAAGAAGGCCTGGCATACGAAACTTATTTACACATTATGGGTGGACATAGCCACTACCAAAACTTCCATCTCCATGTCAACATTCCAAATTGTGTATGGCGCGGATGCGATTTTCCCTACCTCGCTGGGATTTCTCGTCAGGAATTTGTTGCAAGAGAAAGAGGTCAAGACAAATGATATGCAAAGAAGGATAAATCAGTTGATTCATGTGCAGTGGATGAGGGAGTAGGTATACAACAAATTTCACCTTCACAAGGACAGGATGAAGAAAACCTTCGAAAAGCACTCTAAACAGGAGGAATTTCAGGTGGAGGATCTAGTGCTAAAGTGGGACGCGAGAAACGAAGATAAGGGAAAGCATGGAAAATTCGATGATCTTTTGACGGGCCCTTTCAGAATCTGTGTGTATCGTCAAAGCAATGCATACTTGTTAGAATAAATTAATGGAGATTCCACTGGTTGGGGGCATGTAAACGGTAGGTTCCTCAAACACTATCTGGTACAATAAAGTCTGTTTAATTCTCATATCATTGTAACTAGTCATTTTATTTTTGTTTTCAAAGAAAGCATTTGAAGTCAGTGTGTCAGCAGAAAATTGAAGCTCGGAGTGAAGGCCCTGAGTTTATGCTTAGTCTAGTCGAAACAGTGTCAAGAAGGTTTAGGTTGCATTTTTTTTGTTCGTTGTTTCAGATTCTAGAAGTCGAATAAGGCCCAATGGTCAAGAACCTAGTCTGTTGTTCTTTTCCACCTCATTGGGAGGATAGAAATCCATGTTGGAGTCAACTGTTAGTGTTGTCATTTTTTCATTTAGAGTCATTCTTAGTCGAGTTAGAGTCCGTGTGTGAAAGCGTGTGGGGTCAGGTACCGAAAAACAAATAGGTTGAAGTCAGCAAGTAGTCGGTTGGCCCTTGGATTCAGGAAGGGATGTCAGAACCAAAGCATGTGTAAGGGGTAAATGTGTTTTCCCAAAGAGTCAGGTCCTGTCAGAAGAGAAGGTCTTACATGCCTAAGGTCGAGGAAAGTTATTAAATGGATGTCGCATGGGTAGGCAAAGTGATCATCATCAGCTCATCATGAAGTCGAAAAGGATGAAAAATCATGGTGCTCATATCACATATGCTCTGCAGCTCTTATCAATTGTACCTCAAACACTTCAAAGTGTACTCTTCACATGAATGTACTCTAGAAATCTTCAAACCTACTTCAAAACTTCTAGTCACCATGGATTCATTGTCCCCTGGCATGTTTTCATCTCTCGCCCACCTGATTATAAACTCTGAGCGCTCTACATGTATTATGTTCATCATTCAATTTTAAGCACTTCCTATAATTATTCTCACAAACCGACGTCAATTGATATTATTTCCTTTGGCTTACACCAAATACAATGCGCGGAGAATGAATACGCATTGCACTATGACGACATCCTATAACATAAGGAAAGGTTTACGAAGTGGCAGGAATACTGGGCTTGAGCCTCAAATTTTGACGTTGGTAAACGAAGATACGAAGGTGAGAGCATCCTTTGAGGAGGTTGGATGCATGACCTTTTGCAGAAAAATTCAAGGATTCAACATGAAATTAGCAGAACAGTTTGCACTCAGTTTCTACGGGTCACGCATGGTAATTGTAGGTGTCACTTTCCAGGTGATAGAGGAAACTCTTTCAGTCGCGATAGATATCCCTTCACGTGGTGAAAGGTGGTTTAAAGGCATGCCTTTGGATGCGTGGTTGCTACGAAGACTTCATCAAGTGAGACTGTTTGGGAGGGAAATTCAAAACAGGCGTTCCAAGTAGATATTTGTAGGGGCCTTTTCAGAAAATCCTAGAGGTAATTAGGAAATATTTCACCTGTGAGGGAAGATTTGACAGAATACATTCACATCACATCAGATTTTTGATGCATTTCATGGGAAGGAAACCATTAAATATTCCCTTTTTCTTGCACCAAAACCTTGGAGAAATGGTAGACAACGCCTGGGCTAAAGGAGATCATTCAAAGAGGAAACTATCGCATGTCTCGTTGATTACATTGATGGTGGTTGAGTAGTTAAGGTATTTGGGAAATAACATATATTTGTTATGACTTATAACGGGCATCCCCAATGATCCAAAAGGAGATTTCCCTCTACCCGTGGAAGAGGTGACATCACACAACGTACAGGCTAAAGTAGGAAAGGCTGTAGAGGAAGGAAAGACTTTGGAATCCCTGTCCCCCCAACATATGATACCTCAAAGAAGGGGAAGGCCAAGGAAGAACAAGGAAGTCAAGAAGACCCAAGTCCTAATCGAACCACATGCAAAGTATGCTGCTAAGGAGTTACTCATGCGTGCCATTCAGCTGGAACCTATCGAAGGTATGAGTTGAAAAAGATGGGTCAAAAGGAGGAGGAAAAACATGGAAGGCACATATGTCTGTGACTCATCGCAACAACTGAAGAACGTGCAGCTCACCATTGTTGAGCTATACTGGGAAAATAGAGAACTGAGAAAATAGTTAGCAGCAAATACCCTCGAAGCATCAACATCACAAGGTCATGAGGGAAACACAACTTGGCTCAAGAGACAGTTGAGGGAAGCATATGATACAATCATACAGATGTGCACAGAACATATGATGTTAGAAGAAAGGAATGAGAAACACTTTAGGGAATGTGAACCCGCCATGGAGAAATTTCACATGGCTCTGGCCAACACACAGAGGAAGTTGAAAGGGAATGCGATTATGGAAAGGCAAGTGAGTAACCTGAAAAGGCGCAAATGGTCTCTTAGGAGAACACTTCGAGTATCAAAAATAAAAATTAGACTAGAAGCATGATTGACTGACTCTATATTTTGTCTTCTCAGACGTGACACATACTTTGTTTCCCTGTGTCCTTTTTTCTATCGGAAGTTAGGGACTCTGACAGATACCTTCACAGAAAACATACGACACGCAGTGATGGAATATAATCCATTGCAAAGGAGAGGTGTACATTAGACATGCGACGGTTTTAAGGAATGCATTTTTCCCTAGATGGGGTCATAATTTTGGAGGAACCTGCAACGGTCTGCAGTCGCCCACCACATGCACGCACCAACAAATTATCGTGTGACATAGATCAAGGTTGTTACAATGTGTGGTAGGAGTATGACAGAACACTTGATCATCCAAATTCCCTGTCAAAGGAAAGCATCAACACTTCACTCTCTAACGACAAGATCTTACCAATGACTGAACCATCACTAAAAAGATGAGCATCTATGATGTGGTCGAGTACAGTCAGTTTCTATTTTTAGCAAAGCATCATTCGAAGATCCATCTAACAGAGAGTAGTTGAAACCTAGTTTCTAGAGATAGTAGTTAGAGTGCAATGTATCCCGAGTGGAACACCCTCATCTATATATTCCATCTCTTCAATATAAGCTAGGTTGGTTGGAAAAATAGTGTAGACAATGACTATTGAATGTATTTTTTATCTGATTGAAACATAATGAAAAGGTCCTGAAGATTTGATGAAAAGATTCTAACGGTGAAAGTTGGATGTATTGTATTCTCTCTTTGTGTATGTGCTTTCTTGTGTTCTTTATATTCACATCTGTAATTTATGTCTAAATCGAAATGTGATTTCGAACCTATAATTCACTGCGCAATGCTCTAGATTCATACCATTTAGAAAAATTATGTTTCTTCTAAGCGAACTCTGAATTCATCCCTAGTGGTGATCCAAGTTTCTTAATGTGTTTTTCTCCCGCCACACACACTGATTTTTAACTGAAGATTTTTGCTGATTTATCCTTTATCCTCTCGAGTTCAGTCACTGAGTCATTTGTTTCTATCGTTTTCATAAATTGACTCCATAACCCAAGGTATTTCTTTATTTCTCCAATAGAACCAAAATTATTGTATAAAAGTGTTAAATATAGCCAACAATTTAAATCCATATCATGTACAAAGACAAAGTCTCTAGAAAGAGCCTTCTCCAGGTTTGAAAGGCTAGTTTTGGGCCTCAAAGTTTGTTTGTAGGTTGCATCTATCATTCATTTTCTTATTTGAATGAAGTTTATAGAAAACTAACACTCTGAATACCATTGTAACATCAACCTATGACTACCCCTGTCACATCAACCAATATGTCACTGTCACAGTCACATCAACCTATGACTACCACTATCACATCAACCAATCTGTCACTGTCACTGTCACATAAACAAGCCTATCATTTTCATCATCACATCAATGAACTTGTCACTGATATACCATAATCAACCACATCCACTCACATGGATACCAAAACCATCACCAAACCATGTACGTCAACCATGTACATTAATCATCAACCATGTACATCAAACCTATACATCAACCATGTACTGAAACCTATACCATACCATGTACATCAACCAAGTGCCAAAACCTCTACCATACCATGTATCAACCATATACCATATCACTAATGATATTTCTCAATCATGCCATACACCATGTACCATAATATATCATCAATGATATGCCTCAAGAATGTGATAACATCCCCATGACATACACCAAACCAGATACCAAGATAGCCAAGATATACTTCTAAGAATGTGTCATATTATCACAAAGGTTTACCATATCATGTACCATCATCATCAAAACATGCCTCAAGCATGCATCTACCATAAAAATTACCCTAAATAACACATGTATAATACCCTTGGTCCTGTAGTATACTTGATACATAATCTTACAAACATGTATCTCTTCCTTAACTTCAAGAACAAGAGAATAACATCTTCATCAAACTTTACCTCGGTCTCACGGTACTAGTTTTGGATTAGTCACAAATCCTAACTTTCAAGAAGCATAAATCCATACCTGTAATGAATAAGGTCTAAAATTTAACCACACACCTTTGGGATCTTTCTTCCATCTCCTCAAAATTTTTAGCGTCTGAAACTTCTCAAAACAAACACTATAGCAGAAACGACAAACCTTCTGGAATTTTATCTTATTATGGAGAGAAAACTTGTACAACATGCCACTCACTTAATACTTGATATATGATTCTAAAACTCACACACAGTATAATAACAAATGTTATGCTTCCACTAAAATTCCTCTCATAGAATATGGATCATCTATTAATAATTTATGACTATTTTATAGGAACACTTGTTTAAGAATAGTTTTAGGACTAGTTGTAGACCCTATCTTCCACAGATTGTATCTCCAAAAATACAATGACCCAGAAGCTAAAATGTTTACCACATGTACGTTGGCATGTCTTCTAATCCTCCTCCAACTTTCACTATTTGAGACATTCTAGAAAAAACGTTATAGAAAAAATGGTAAGATGACCTTTAAATAACATACCTTAGAACACATCATCACAAGAATTCATCCTCCCTTGGAATTTCTCCCTTATTTACTTCATTTTCCCTCTAAAATTTTCCTCATATCTCCTTGGTTACCAAATATATGAACCACTTGCTCATATAGAATATATTCAATAGAATGTGTGTGCAAATGTACTTATCAGTGACTTCTTAAGCTGTATATATACTTTTTCTATGTAACCTCTTTCCTTAAATTTAGGGATTCTTGAACTTCCTTGTTAACACCACTTTACCATTTAATTAATGAATTGCAACCAATTAGTGGCTTCTTAACCCATCTTTGGGGATTTCAACTTCATGACCTCATAACTCCTTAATTGTGAGGAACTAAGTGGCATTCCACCTATAGTTGGAAATGACATGACGACCACTATCCATCTATGAGTGTGTTACTTGAATTTATTTATCCAGGTGGATATCAGTGGCCACCCACCTATTCCAATTGGCTCAAAACAGTTTTTTGATAACTTACTAGTTTTGGCAGTTTTTTGGTTCCTAAACTTTCGAGGCCATTTTGAGGGCCTAAACAACGTTTTTTCATGATCTATCATCTGAAATGTACCCTAAAAATCTGATTGAGCCCCCAAAATGAATGTCCTCATCAATACCTTTCCAATGAGGTATTGTGTGCTGCAAATGGAGATCGTATGACAAAGTTATGCCCCCGGGAAGTTGATACACCAAACTACCCAAAAAGGGGTCAACAAAACTGTTGGCTTTTCATCCTCTGGGGTTAGGGTTTTGCACTTTAGTTATGTTAAAAAGGCCTTTGGAGCCTCATTGTAACAATCATCTTCTTGTGAATATGAGTACCCATCACATCTCTTCTCTGAGATAAGATGCCACCATTCTAGTGAGTCTTTCACTCTGTATTTCTACAGTTTTGTACATTTCACTGATTAATTGAAATTGTGCATTATTGTATCTTTGTGTTTATGGTTATATATATGATACATATTTGTTGTATTATTGTATATATGATATATCTATGTACAGTTCTTTATTATATCTCCACTCTCATTTTGTGCCAAAAATAATATGGATAAGTGGTATCAGAGCAAGCTGCTCTTGATCATTTTTCAATGCATGTCCCCAACGAGGTTCAAGTATATAAAGTTGGGTATCGATTTTGTCTCTCTTGAGGAAAATCTCTCTCGCATGCCAAAAAAACCCTTGATTGTGGAAGGAAATAAAAGCGACGGAGTAGAAGATTCTATTAATTTGTTTCTTGAGCAAGCTCTCACGTGACAGAGGGACAAAATGATAGAGAATTGTTTCCACATCCTTCAACACCTGCTGATAACAACAAGAACTTATTCATCAAGAAACCACTTTGGATGCACCTCACTTTTCAGGGTACAAGTTAATTTTAATATTCGTATTTGAAGGACAAATAGATGTAGATGCCCTAGAAAAATGATTAAATCTGCTAGAAGGTTATTTCTTTGTTCATAATTTCTCCGATAGGGAAAATATCACCTTCACACTCCTTAAGTCTCTCCCCCATGTCAAATATTGGTGTGAAAATTATTGGGATCAAAGTTCCATAGAGGATTCTGGAATATATGGGGCCGAGACCAAATTGGATTTTTTTGTGGATGTCATCAAGGAACAATATTACTATGTTGGAAACTATGATGACCAATACATGAGATGGAAAACACTACAGAAAGATTGGGGAAAAGTAGTGTCGGAGTTCACCAATACCTTCCATACCTTGCGTACCAAGTTGGGTATCAAAGAATTCAAAGGGAATATGGTTCTAAAATACCGCGGGGCTCTGCATAGGTACATCCAAACTGAAATGGATTTTCTGGACATGTCATCACTAGGATATTCCTATAAATATTCTGTCAAAATAGATAATAAATTTAGGCATCAGAACAAATGAGAGTTCAGATCTACAAATCTGCAACAACCAAAGTATGATAAAGACATCCCTAACAAAAGGCCTCCTAAAAACCAGTCCAAGCGATAGGAAAATAAGTTTCATGGGAAGAAGAAGGACACTGTAAAGTGGTGTGATTCCCACAAAATACCTTGGCACAACACTAATGAGTGTCATTTAAAATAATCATTATTGGATGAGATTAAATAAAAGGCGTTGAACCCTGATTCATAATCTAATTCAAAAAATAATGGGAGAATACAGATCATCGAAGGAGACCCCACTACTACTGTAGAGACCACAACAATTCAACAAAAATAACCAACATATCCTGAAGAGGGGGAGCACCTATTTAATTCATAAATGTGGGTGAAGGCAACCCCGTTGAATTTCATTATTGATAGCAGAATCCAGAAGAACCTCATCTCAGTAGAGGTCATCAAACAGTTGGGATTGTCGACAACACCAAAACCGTAGCCATACAACATCTGCTAGCTTCACTAGGGATAAGATATCCATGTCAGCTAGCAGTGTCGATTTCCATACAAAATCCATCCCTTCAAGGATGAGGTATTATGTTATGTTTCCCCGTTGGATGTCTATGATGTTATTTTGGGCCAGCCATATATGTGGAAGTGCCATGCTATTTATGAGTCTCGACACCTTAGTGTAATTTTTACTTTGGGGGGTCACATCTATAGAATACAAGAGGTAGTTCCAACTACTATCACATCTAAACAGTTCCGCAAGGCACTATCTCATACTACAAAATTCATCTTCTTCACAATTTTGACGGCAACCCCGCACTCTCAGCCGGCGGTCGCTCCACCAGGACCTTCGCACTCCACGGCCCGAAGAGCCGATGCTCTTCCAACCCCTCCTCGGGAGTCCTATCACCCACAGTCTTCTCGGGAACCTTCCCTTTTGAAAACTCGGGAAGTCGGGTTTCGCGGACTCGCGGGTCTTAGGCGCACCTTTCAAACCCCCGAGTACCGATATGCCGATATGCCTCCGCGCAGCTCCCACTGACGTCCGGGTCCCACACTGCCACGTCACGTCGGGACTTCGCGACTCGCGGATCCACAACTCCAAACTCCCGCGTTTGGAAACCCCGAGTGCCGAAACCTCGATACTCCGGA
>JASDQU010099941.1:680516-695468 GCA_032191745.1 Picea mariana
GGCTCCTGTATGCGTGAATGAGAATCTGAATTCTGAATGAATTGTGTCTATTACAATGATACATGAGAGGGTGTCTATACTCCGGTTTTCCCTCTCTAAAGCTAAAACTGTCTAATCTACAGTTAATTCCTATCTAACAGCATTAATTCAAATAAATGGCTTCCTATCTGCTAATACAATACAACTGCGCTTGCTTTGAATGCCTCCTCCAAACGACTGCGCAACAGTCTCCAAAGCATTTCAAAATGTGTGTGCTGGTATTGTCCAGTTGTAGGTTCTTTCTCCGTGCGCGCTGGCTCGCTTGATGACGTGTAGATGCTCCTGCATCAAATTTGTTCAAAAGGTGAATAGAAGGACACTGCAACCAATGTAGCCTCAGTCCAAGAACCTTTTATCTAGCAGAAGCAAGTCGACAATTTTGAAGCAAAGTGAAAATATTCCTTTTGCACACAGTCATCTAATCAGGTTCTCAAAAACCTCCCACAAATCAAACAACACAACTTCTCCATCAATGAAAGCAACTCACCAATGTCCAGATTCAACAAATGCCTCCCCCTCTCCCCTGAGAACTCAACGCAATGGAGACCATTGCTTCCTAAGGAGGGAGTATTGATTCAGGTGGATATCGATGGCCACCCACATATTCCAACTAGCTCAAAATAGTTTTTTGGCAACTTACTATTTTTAGTAGTTTTTCGGTTCTTAAACTTCCGAGGCCATTTTGAGGCATAAAAAATGTTTTTTCATGACTAATCACCTCAATGATAGCCAAAATATATGATTGGTCCCCCAAAATGAATCTTCTCATCAATACCTTTCCAACAAGCTATCGTGCACCCCAAACGGAAATCGTATGTCAAATTTATGCTGCCAAGAAGTTGATACACCAAAGTACCCAAAACGGGGTCCACAAAACTATTTCCTTTTCATTTTTTGGGGTTAGGGATTTTTATTTTATTTATGTTAAAAGGGCCTTTGGAGCCTCATTGTAACAAAAATCTTCTTGTGAATGCGAGTATCTGTCACATCTTTTCTCAGAGATAAGTTGCGACCATTCTAGCGAGTCTTTCACTCTGTATTTGTACAGTTTTGTACATTTCAGTCATTAATAGAAATTGTGTATTATTGTATCTTTGTGTTTATCGTTATAATTTTGATACATATTTTTTATATTATTAGATATATGGTATATATTTATACATTTATTTAATATATCTCCTCTCCCATTTCGTGCTGAAAATAATCTGGAATGAGTGGTATCAGATCATGATGCTCTTGATTGTTTTTCAGTGTGTGTCCCCGATGAGGTATGAGTATAGAAATTTATGTCTCAATATTGTCTCTCTTGAGGAAAATATCTCTCTCATGCCCAAGAAACCCTCCATGGTGGAAGAAAAGAAAAGTGATGGAGCATAAGATTCCATTAATTTGTTGCTTGAGCAAGCTCTCACACAAGAGAGGGACGAAACTATGGAGAATTTTTCCCACATACTTCAATGCCTGTTGATAATAAAAGGCATGTCTTCATCAAGTGGACACTTTGAAGGAACCTCTCCTTTCAAGGTACAAGTTAATTTTTATATTCCTGTATTTGAAGGATAAATAGATGCAAATGCCCTAGAAAAATGGTTAACTATGCTAGAAGTTTATTTCTCTATTCATAATTTATTTGACAAGGAAAACATCACCTTCTCACTCCTTAAGGATCTCCCCCATGTCAAACACCGGTGGGAAAATTACTGGGAGAAAAGTTCCACAAAAGAGTCTAGAATATATGGGGTTGATCCCACTTGGGATTGTTTTGTGGATGCGGTCAAGGAACAATATTACCATATTGGAAACTATGACGACCAATACATGAGATGGACCATAGTACATCAAGAGAGGGGCCAAGCAATGTTGGATTTCACCAATACCTTCCATACCTTGCGCACCAAGATCAATATCAAAGACTCTAAGCGACATCTCATTTTAAAATACCATGAGGCTCTGTATAGGTACATCCAAAACGAAAATGGATTTCTTGGAAATATCATCACTAGGAGTTGCCTATCAATATGTTGTCAAAATTGAGCATAAATCGAGGCACCAGAACAAACAGGAGTTCGAGTATGAAAATCTGCAACAATGAAAGTATTATAAAGACATACCTAATAAGAATCCTCCCAAAAACCAGTCCAAGCCATGGGAAAAGAAGGGTCAGGGGAAGACGAATAAGGACACTGGAAAGTGGTGTGATTTCCACAAAATCCCCTGGCACAACACTGATGAATGTCACTCAAAACAATCATTAGTCATCGAGATCAAAGAAAAGGAGTTGAACCCCAATTCAGAATCTAATTCAGAAAATAATGGGAGAAGAAAGATCATCGATGTAAAACCCACTGCTATTGTTGCGAATGCATCAATTCAACCAGAAGAACCAACATATCCTAAATAGGGGGAGCACATCTTTTAGTTACAAATGTGAGTGAAGAGGACCCTATTCCATTTCATTGTTGATAGCATAAGAGAGAGGAATCTCATCTCAACAAAGGTTGTCAAACATTTCGGATTGTCGAAAACACCACACCAACATCCATACTACATCGAGTGGCTTCGCTAGGGATGAGATTTCCATGTCAACCAACAACATTGATTATCATACGGCGTCCAACCCTTCCAGGATGATGTATTATGTGATGTTTCCTTGTTGGATGTCTGTGATGTTCTTTTGTGCCAGCCATATATGTGGAAGCGACATTCCATTTATGTGTCTCAACCTTGTAGTGTTATTGTTACTCTAGGGGGTCATCTCTATAGGAAACCAAAGGTAGTTCCAACTATTGTCCCACCTAAACAGTGTCGCAAGATAGTATCTCATACTACAAAATTCAGCTTCTTCACAATTTGTTCAAAAGGTGAACAGAAGGACACTACAACCAATGAAGGACACTACAACCAATGCAGCCCAGTACAAGCACCTTCTATCAAATAGAAGCAGGTCTACAAGATTGAAGAAAAGTAAAAAGATTCCTTCTACACACAGTCATCTCATCAGGTTCTCAACAACCTCCCACAAATCAAGAAACACAACTTCTCCAACAAGGAAAGCAACTCACCAAGGTCTAGATTCAGAAAACGCTTCCCCCTCTCCCCTGGGAACTCAATGCAATGGATACCATTGCTTCCTAAGAATGGAGGATTGATCCAGGTGGATATCAATGACCATCCACATATTCCAACTAGATCAAAACAATTTTCTGGCAACTTATTATTTTTATCATTTTTTTGGTTCCTAAACTTCTGGGCCATTTTTCGGGCCTAAACGAGTTTTTTTTTTACAATAGAGCACTTCAGTAATCCCCAAAAAATTAATCTCCTTGTGGATAAATTTCCAACGAGCTATCGTATGCCCCAAACTAAGATCGTATGCCAAAGTTATGCCCCTAGGAAGTTGATACACCATACTACCCAAAACAAGGTCCACAAAATTATTGTCTTTTCATCTTCTAGGGTTAGGGTTTTGGATTTTATTTATGTTAAAAATGCCTTTGGAGCCTCATTGTAACAATCATATTCTTGTGAATATGAGTACCCTTCACATCTCTTCTCTGAGATAAGATGCCACCATTCTAGTGAGTCTTTCACTCTGTATTTCTACAATTTTGTACATTTCACTCATTAATAGAAATTTTGTATTACTTTATCTCTTTGTGTATGGTTATATCCCTAATACATATCTGTTATATCATTGGATATCTGATATATCTATGTACATTTCTTTATTATATCTCCACTCTCATTTCATCTCGAAAATAATCTGGGTCATTTATATTGTCCGTCATATCCTTATTCCTCAAACAACTTCAGGATTCATGACCAAACCTATGGGTTTATTGTAAAATTGTTCAAATCATATTCCCGTAAAGGCCATTCTTAGATCTATTCCATAAGGGTACCAATTTGGACACTTCTCCAAATACACCCATTACATATGTCGACATCAGTGAAAACCACTCCTTGTTGACATCAATGACAACCAAATATCCAACACTATCCCCCTTTGGCATTGATGGAAACACTTGTACTCCAACACTCATACTCCACCTGTGACCAATTCTCCTCTGATGTTTGTCTCCTCATGTTTCTATCCCCATTTGACATCAATGGGAAATGGTATCTCCCCTTGGGGCTACTCCCCATGTCTTCATTCTTCTAATATTTCTCTTTCTCCCCCTTTGACATAATGGGTAAAAGGGTAACTACCCCTGTCAATATGCCTTCTCTGAAAAATATTTCCCTGACTTCATGTGCTCCCCCTATCTTCATGTTTCTGATATATTTCTCTGACAATTTCTCTGGACTTTTCTGTAAGATGAATGTGGTATTTTTTGTATATGATTTATTTCCTCTCTTTTGGTGTCCTTTTTCCATTAGTGCTTCCTCTTGTAAATCATTGAAATATATAAAAATAATTCAAAGTTACTAGAATTTGAGTCTTCATGACTTGTCAATTTCATATCAATGACCATACCTTCTTCTAACGATATAGTTTTTTGTTACTGCTTGCCTTCCTGGTTCCACTTGTCCACTAATTCCACTAATTTCATTGATTCCAATTGTTACTATGATTTCATCCATTGTCATGTATTCGTTTAGACCTGTCAAATCTCTCATGAATCCATCTCTTTCCATATGTCATAAATTTCTCATGACTCTACTATTCAACTCTATACAATTCTCACTCATCTGTTGATTACAACATATTCCAAATTATCAAGTTGTCTTCTCAATTTTGCAATTCAAACTCTACATGTATTCAACAATCTATATTGACAATATCCCTTTCTGAATGCATGCCTAAAATCCTCTATGAATTGAATCTCTACTACTCTAAAACTTTTAGTACAAAAACTACAAATACTTTAGACTACTCGAAAGATAGTTCTCTGATATGTAGATTTGATGCTTAGACTCCCCCTCTTCAATATTCATATTTATTCAGAGTCTCTAATCTGGATGGCTTAGAAAAATGTTCTCTCTAATGTGGAGTAATATTCCATGTAGTCTATGGATTCATCATCATCCCCTTTTTGAATTCTGAAGTCTTCCTCTTTTCTCCTGGATTTATCATAATCTCATAGTACTACAAATCCTGTGAGTATGATATCTAGGACCTAGTCATCATTCACCCGTTCTTATTATTTTTCATTTCTTCTTCAAACCTTCATGTATCTGACATCTTCCTTTTTTCCTATATATTTTTCTTGATCTCATACTATTACCAATCCCGAGAGTATGAATTTTGGGTGTCAATTCATATTTTCTTCATTTACATGTTATTGTTTTGTTTTCCAAACCTTCTTATATATGATATCAATGTTCTCTTTCATAGAATTATCCATCATGCTTCTACAATCACAAGATATATGTCCATAGTTATGGAATTTGTAACATTCAATATAATATGGAGTCACATATGCATTTCTTGCTCGACCATTTCTTCCATAAGATGTGCAATCTACAACTTTATGTACAAAGTTAGTAAAAATAAAACAATAACGATAAAATAAAATTTCATACCAAGGAGTGAATGATCTTCTTTGTGATGTAGTCCTTTTGAATTCATTCCTTGGTTGATCACGATCTTTTCTTCTATTGTTTCCTTCACAATGATTGAAGATTATTTGATACTTGAAAGTGAAAGGTATTCTTTGATACCTGTCTCTTATGTAATATTCTTCTTGAGTTCTCTTAATTTATGGAATGTTCTTCATTGAGGGCTCACATTCTTCCTTCTCAGTAGGGCCTTTGATGACTTCTACATGACTCTTAGTATTCTCTTGATTCTTTCTTTCTAGCAACCTGTAACATTTCTCTTGAACTTTATTTACTAATGATATGGAGCTTTCTCCCTCTTCAATGTTCTTGCTGAGCTTGACAAATTTAACTCTTAATGTAAAAACTTATTCTTCATGATTCTCACATTCTTCTTCTTTATTCATCATCTTGATATTCATGACTTCTTCCTTTCTCTTTGCTTCTTCAAGGAGACAATTTCTTATTCAATTCTTCTTTCTTGTTAAATGAATTCCACTTCAAGTTTATTTATGTCCTTAGATCTTTCCTTGAGATATCTAGTCAAAATATTTCCTATCTTCTCTACTTCCTTTCTTTGTGCAACTATTTATGCCTCCAATTTTTTTTTCTTCCAACTGACTTTTTCATGCTTCATCGATCCTTTTGAATTATACTACTTGGAATTTTAGGTTTGTAATCATCTGTTGGAACTTTTCAGAGCTGGTATTTTGAGACTCCATTTTTATCTTCATCAATTTTTCCTCATGTGAATTGTGTTTCTCTCTTTCTTTGACCAACTTCTCTAAATCACTAGTTAGGTGTCTCTCATAATCTTCTTCTTCTGAATCTATCTGTCCTGATGAGATTCTTTCTTCCCATACTAACTCAACATATTCTTAATATTTTTTATTCTAATTGGCATGTTTTGGCTCTGTGGTAGAATGGGATCCCGTAAAGTATAGATTATGTATGTTATCCCAAATTCCTTTGGATTATGAACATTGTTCCATTTTATTTTTTACTGAATCACATAATCCTTCCAAGATGAAATCCATTGCCATTTTGTTGTTTCTTTTCAATTCCTTCTTGGTTGCAGTATTTGGTTTCTATGAACTGGTGTATCTTGTAACAATTGAGTGCCAAAAATCATACCCTTTTTCCTGTAAAACCACTTTCATATTTATATTCCACATATCATACTTCAGACCACTCTAACCATCAAACTAATATATTCCATTAGTTTTTTATCCATTATCCATGAAATCCATGATCTACCTTCCAATGGTTAAACTGATTTCTTGAAGAACCTGCTCTAATACTAATTGTTGGAATAATAAAAGGGGGGGTGAATCAGTATGACCACTTTTTACCACTTTCAATCACAATATCTAAAGTGCAACATTATCAACAATATATCATTTATAATTTAATTCAATATATCATGATCATATAACGATAAGCAATATCATCACATCAAATAACCACATGGATAGTACACCATAATTTACGTGGAAACCCAAATGGGAGAAAATCGTAGAATGATTTATTATTATAGCAAGAATACATTCATAGGAAGCACAAACTTCAAAATTATCTAGCACCAACTAGAAGGAGGCACCAACCCCCTAATTTATAGGCACCAACTTGAATAAATCTACAACTCATGAATTCTTCGGCACCAACTGGAAGGAGGAACCAATCCCATGATTTACAAACACGAACCTGAAGGAATCAACAACTCCCTAAGTTTTCTGAAACCAACCCGAAGGAGGATAAGACCCCCTTTCCTTTCCCCATCCTTCCTCCCTGAAATATAAGTGAACACTCAGTATCACTACCACTGATATTGTCACTACCAACGTCACCAATACATCAAAATGTCACTGTCACCATCACATCAACCAACATGTCACCATCACCATCATTGTCATTGTCACTAATATACCATGATCAACCATATCCACTTACATGGATACCAAAACCATCCCCAAACCATGTATGTCAACCATGTACATCAACCATCAACCATGTACATCAAACTATACCATATCAACCATCTAGAGGACCTTATACCATACCATGTACATCAACCATGTACATTGTTGGTCCTAAGGTTTGTAGCTGACTGCTAAAGGCAGAGCTACGCCACCTTAGTTGTTGGGATGTGTTGGTCCTAAAGTTTGCACCTGACTGCTAAAGGGAAGATCTAGGCCACTTCAACTTTAGAATGGTTGGTTATTTATTTTGTTGGTCAGCTAGAGGGTTGGTTTTACCAAGACAAGAGCATGGTGGGGTTGGAAAAATTATATGGATGAGGGTCCTCCTTGGTTGGTGGCACAAAAATGACAGAAAAGTGAGATAATAGAGGTAAAAACAAAGGGAAACAACAAACCCCTTGATGAATAATATGTTGCAAGAAGTTTAATACTTAAAATATCATTTCAAGACATTAAAAATATATCAAAACCACAATTACTGCCAAAGGTTGCAATGGAAACAAATCTTCACCAAATCATTTGTTGTTTCACAGGTTTCATATTAGTAAAGACAATTTATACAAGAGATAAAGGAAATTAAATGTACTTCACACAAATCAAAAACTGCATTCAAGATAAGATAAAAACACATGTAGATTTGGACAAAAAGACTATCATCAAGAGTACATTCACTAGGTAGAGATATTTAATCCATGCATAGAATAGGTTCAACCAATTTGATGTATTGATATTCTTTTTCCAAAATACAAACCCTCAAAACATACAAAAACTGCATATTTATCAAAGTTATAGAGGCTCTCGTCCATCTAGGATTGACGCTTAACTCTATATTACCAGTTGTAAAACAACTTATTAACTTAGCTAAAAACATTGTTGGAGTATATTAAGGTATACTTCAATCTTGACTTAATAAAAAAGAAGTGGTTCATATCACACACAGATAACCAATTATGATGCCTTAATATAAAAGACTCTTGAACTTAGATAACTAAAAATGCTTCTAATCATAAACCAAACTGATAGATATGCTAAATTGAACTGATTCTTTGATAGAGCTAAATAGTACTGATAGAACTAGATTCTGAGTCGAGTACATGTGTACATGTGCGCTATTGGAGGCCACTAGGAGATATCTGGGTGCGTTGGCAGCTTCTTCAAATTATCTCCTTTAGAAGGCAAGAAGTCTTCTAGTGCTTCTTCTGGAGTCTTTGCTATTTCTTCTGGAACATGGATTACAGTTTCTCCAATTCCCTATTATGGTGTTGCAAGGTCTGCACCTGCAAATTCAATTTATGCACATGTTGATTGTCATCAAGATTTTATGTCTTGACCATAACTATCCATTTCTTCTTGTCTTGATATGTTTAAAGAATACTTAAATGAAGGTGATCAATGAGGATAATCCACTTGGACAATTTGAAGTTTGGGAGCTTTTGAATGAAGAGTATAAATATCTCCCTAATGAAGTCATTAACCAATTCTTATCGCTAAGAAAATCCACCAGAGATTAATACTTTAATCATCTTAATATTTCGAGACTTAGGGTGCTCTGGCCCTTTGGCACTCTGTCACTTTGGAGCGCTGACAATCCAAGGAACCGTGTTTTATCTGAATGAAAATTCGACTCAGATGCCACCACTGCCTCAGCAGAGTCTCTGCGCGACCTCCCGGTCTTAAGGATCGTTCACTCTATTTCATCAGCCGAAGCGGCTCTTTTGACTCCTTGCTGGAATCTTCACTTATTGATCCACAGGTCCTTTGGGAACTCCCCTATGTGAACAGCGCTAGGAGAAAGCTCCTATCTCCCCAAGAAACCATAACACTATGACCAAGAGCCAACCCCAAAGTCACTTGTCGAAAATATCGCGATCTCGCGAGTTTGCGAGTCGGAACTCCGACTCTTCCTTCTCCAATCTTGCGATACCCGAGATCACGAAATGGGTATATATCCCTTATGTCAACACCCTCCACACGTGACCTCCAGCTAGGCTTAACTGCTAGTGCCTCTTGCTACTCACCACTTCACAATTCATGGCGTCCAACCTTGGCACCTTCCTTTCACGAAATCCTGAGAAGCGATATTGACTTTTCTTCTCGCGTTCTCGCTACTCGTGACTTCGCGAGTCAAAGGGTTGAACTTTCATGCCCTTACTCTGCGAATCCCCGAGACATGAGAAGTCAACGGAGCATTGAATCCCTTCTCCAAGTGACACATATTCACCAGTCAATCACCTGGTCCCACCTTGTGGTTTTGCCACATGTCCTCTCGTGCCCGACTCTCGGCACTTCGTGACTTCTGAGGTCGAAAATGACCCCTCTCAACCTCCAAACACCCAAATGCGCGATAGGAGATGGGGTTCCTGTGCAATATGCCATATATAAAAAATATGTAGAACATAAAAAAAATGCTAGAAATGGCAGAATAATAGTAAAATATCCAGCATAATCTTCACAATACATAGAAATGATATACGAAATAGCAATAGAAATAACACTTTGATTCAGAAAGAAATGTTCAAATGCCTCTTCGAGGGGGCAACCTCCAGTCGAGCAACACTCTATTACAATAATATCCAAGCTAGGGTTCTCATACTCTCGACCCTTATTTATACTAAATATGTCTATTAAGAGAAGAATCTAGAGGAAGATCCTTCTAGAAGCAGAAGCTTTTATTAGGTCTTCTTACATCCACCTTATTCTATTTTATTGAAAGGCCTTATTAATATTGACCTTTATTACATCCAAATACATTGATCTACCTATGTGCGGGTTAGGACCTTAACATGTCCACCCCCTTAAAAATAGCCTTGTCCTCAAGGATTGAGATGTGGAAACTACTGCAGAATGGTAGTTGGTTCCCAAGTGGCATCTATTGGAGTCATATCTTTCCACTGTACAAGAACTTCCTTGATGGTTCTCTGACGTAGGCGACGCTCATGCTGGTCCAAAACTGCTTCTGGATGTAGCCAAATGGATCCTTCTTAGACTAACTCTAGAAGGTTGGTTTGAATTTGGCACCTGGTTCCAATCACCTTCTTCAAGCATGAAACATGAAAAACAGGATGTAGCTTTTATTGACCGGGCAGAGCTAACTAATATGCGACTTGTCCCACATGCTTGAGAACTGTGTAAGGGCCATATAATTTAGGTGCTAGCTTCTGACAATGCTCGGCCTTGAGGGAAGTTTGCTTATATGGTTGCAGTCTTAGAAACACCTGATCCCCTTCTGCAAATTGTCGTTCAGAGCGACCTTGATCTGCTTGCTAATTCATTCTATTATGTGCCATGACCAAGTTCTCTTTAAGGGTATGAAGGATATCCTCTCGAACTGTAAGTGTTTGGTCAACCGCCTGGACCTTCGAGGTACTCGGTAAGTATGAGAGAACTGAAGGTGGATTCTGTCCATATACTGCTTCAAAAGGAGTCATGCGAGTGGTTGTATGGTATATAGTGTTGTACCACCATTCGGAGAGGGGTAACCATTGAGCTCACAGGTGTTGTTTTTCAGAGGCAAAGCACCTCAGATATGTTTCCAAACACTTGTTGACAACTTCCATTTGACCATCCGTTTGGGGATGATAAGTTGAGCTGAGATGCAACTGTGTGCCTTGTAGCTTGAACAACTCTTGCCAAAAATTGCTTGTGAAAGTTGGGTCTCGATCGGAAACAATAGAGTGTGGCATGCCATGAAGCTTGAAGATCTGGTCCATGAAAATTTGAGCCACTGTGGATGCAGTAAATGGGTGGGGAAGAGCGCAAAAATGAGCATACTTGGAAAGGCGATCCACCACCACCATTATGACTGATTTATTCCCTGATTTGGGTAAGCCTGTAATAAAGTCCATAGAGATATCCTTCCAAATAGCAGGGGGAATCGGAAGCGGTTGGAGGGTGCTTGGAGATTTGATTGTTTCTCCCTTGTTGCATTGACACACCTCACATTCAGCGACAAACTTACGGATGTCCTATTTCATACCATCCTAGAAAAAAGAACGTTTGACTTGGTCATATGTTTTGGTGAACCCTGAGTGCCCTGCTATGGGTGTAGCATGAAGCTCTGAAAGAACTATGGATTTGAGCTTGGATTGTTTACTTAAATACAAGCGGCCTTTGTATCGAAGCTCATCCTGGGGCCAGGAGTACCCTAGGGGAGCCGGAACCTTGTTATGCAGTTGCTGGATCAGATGCAAACTTTTGGGATCTTGAAGTCATTCTTGGCGCACATCTTGGAGCCAATCGGGTACAATGAAGGAAAGAGAAAAAAGGGATCCTTCGTCTTCATATTTCTGGGACAGTGCATCTGCGACGACATTGTCTTTTCCCTTCTTGTAAATGATCTCATAATCATATCCAAAGAGCTTGGTCACCCATTTTTGTTGTTCCTAGGAGGAAATGCGTTGTTCCAGAAAGTACTTGAGGCTTTGATGGTCTATCTTAATTTGGAAGCATTGCCCCAAGAGATATGGATGCCACAACTCAACAACATGCAGAATCGCCAACATTTCTTTTTCATAAATGGGTTTGCCCAGATTCTTTTTAGACAATTGCTTGCTAAGGCCAAAGGTCGACCCTCTTGCATAAGGACAGCACCGATTCCTTTCCCTGAGGAATCACATTCCAACACAAAGGTCTTTGTGAAGTTGGGAAGGGACAGAACCAGAGTGGTGCACATGGCTGTCTTCAAAGTTTGAAAAGCTTGAGCAGCTGCTGGAGTCCAAGTGAAAGAGTTATTTTTGAGGATAGCCGTGAGAGGTGCTGCAATCTTTCCGTAGTTCTTAACAAACTTGCGATAATACCCTGTGAGGCCCAAAAATCCACGCAAGATTTTGAGAGTCTTTGGGTGTGGCCAGTCTTTCATAGCTTCAATATTTTTCGGGTCCACCCTAACACCATCCTTTCCCACCAGATGACCCAATTATTCTACTTCTGAGGCACCAAAAGCACATTTGGACTGTTTCAAGAAAAGTTCATGCTGAGAGAGTAGGTACAGAACTTGATCCACATGAGTAAGATGGTTTGTCTAGGTTTTTATATAGATGAGGATATCATCAAAAAAACTACGACAAAATGACGGAGAAAAGGGCGGAAGACATGGTTCATGAGGCTCAGGAAGGTGGAGGGGGTGTTACATAAACCAAAGGGCATGACCAAAAACTCATAGTGGCCTTCATGCGTATGAAAGGTGGTCTTGGGAATGTCGGCCTCTTTCATACGTATCTGGTGATAGCCCGAGCGAATATCAAGTTTGGTAAAGAATTGGGTGCCACTCAATTCATCCATGAGGTCATCAATGACAAGAATGGGAAACTTGTCTTTGATGGTTAGTTTGTTGAGAGCACGGAAGTCAGGACACATTCGCCAAGAACCTTCTTTCTTCAATACCATGATGAATGGACAGGAGTAAGGGCTCTTAATAGGATGGATGATGCCAACAATAAGGAGCTCCTGGACCATTTTTTCAATTTAATTTTTTTGTGCAAAGGGGTGGCGATATGGATGTATATTGGGGGGAAGGCTTCCTGGGACAAGGGGAATGGAATGATCATGGACACTGCGGGAAGGAGGGAGTCCTTGGAGAGTGGAAAATACCTTTTGATGTTTAGAAAGGAGGGGTTGGAGGTCTTGGGGCACTGGTGGGGTCTCTGTGTCTTGTATGGCATGGAGTTGGGCAATGACACCTGAATGACCCTTTTTGAGTAGTTTTTCCATGTGATGAGAACTGATGACCTCAGGTGAACCAACAGTGATGCCTTGAAATTTATATTGGTGGCCTCCTTGGTCGAATTGCATGGTTAAGTTCTGAAAATCCATGAGAATGGGACCCAAATTTCTTAGCCAGTCTACATCCAACACAATGTCACAACCACCCATGTCAATAGCAAACATATGGGATTTTAGGTGGTAATCACCGATTTGGAGACGCACATTTTCATAGCGCCCGCCACATTTCATAGAACCACCATTGGCAATCATGATTTGGAAATTGTTGACAGCATGGATGTAGCAGTGGGTTTCTTGGGCAATGCAACAATGAATAAAATTGTGGGTGCTGCCACTATCAACCAGAATGATGACCTTTCGGTGCTTGATGTAACCGATTAACTTGAGGGTTTGGGGGGAAGAGAAGCTGGTGAGAGCATTGATGGAAATGATCGGTTCCACTTCAGGAGGGTCGGAGGGAGGGTTGATGTCAGTGATTTCTGGTGACTCAGGCACAAGGGGAGTGTCAACATCTTCTTCTGGAATATCCTCCAAGATGGCCATAAAAAACTTTTGTTCCTTACATTTGTGGCCTGGGAAATATTTTTCATCACAATTATAACAGAGGCCTTTGAGTTGGCATTCAGCCATTTCAGCCCTGGTCAATTTTTGGATTTTTAATGGGGCGGAGGGAGTAGTGGGGTTTACTGGTTTAGGGCGAGGGATGAAGGAAGGCTTACGGTTTTGAGAGGAAACAATTTCTTGTGCTTCTTTATCTTTTTTGGTAGCCTCCACCCAAGTCATAGGTCGAGCCATGATGACATGGGCCCGAATCTCCTCCTTGAGGCCACTGATAAAACACTCTCGAAAGAAAGCATCAGTCATGCCCTCTGTTCGAAAATCCAGACGCTCAAATGCAGTTATGAAGTCTTCTACTATGCCTAATTGCTTCAATTTTTTCAAATGGCCCAAATGGTTGGTGTCAGTGTCAAAGCATTCATAAAGCTTAGCCACAAATTGGGTCCAAGCAATATACCCTTGACGGGAAGTTTTTCTCCATTGCCACCATTGTCAGCGCTCTTGATCTAGATGGAGAACACCATACCGGAGTTTGTCCAAGTCATCTGTAATGTTGTAGAGAGAGAAATAATGTTCCATTTGGGTGACCCAACCAGTGGGGTCTGAGCCATCAAATTTGGTTACATCCACCCGCGGAAGGTGTATGTCCCTTTGAAAGTGATGGGGTTGAAAGGAATGGGAAGTAGTTTCACCTTCAGTCTTTTTATGTGCATCAGGAAAAGAGTCATCGGTAGGGATCTTGAGTTTGGTGTAGAGTGATGCAAAGATAGATTCAATCTGGGTGGTCATTTCATGTTTGACTTCCGCCATTGCTGACTGCACGACTACATTTACTGAGGCATTTATGGATGCATCACGGGAGGCAATAGTAGCACTGAGTTGTTGCACTTCTTGTTGGGTCTCGAGTAAACCAGATTGTAAGGTGTTGAAGCGAGACTCTAGTTCTTGGCTACAGGTATGGGCCATGAGGATGGGTGAACTGAAAAGGGAGTGGGTGGGGTCAAAAATTTTTGCAGAAAAATGATATGGATGAATGTGATAAGGGAGAAGAGATGGATCTAATGGAATAGGTCTCAAATAATGGTGAAAAAATTTCCAGACTTTTTTTTTTTTT
>JASDQU010099941.1:695533-714286 GCA_032191745.1 Picea mariana
TCTGAACCAAAGATTCTTTACTTAGCAACCCGAACACAGATGCACAGAAATATATCTCGCCAATTTAATTTGTTTATGTTTATGTTTATGTTCCCCAAGGGTTAGGTATTCCAGGGTTCTACAAACAAGGGTTCGCCCTGTGCTATAGCTCTCTGATATACGTGCGGGATCCAACAGTAGTACTCGGCCCAATATCTCAGGGCACTAACTAAGGAGGATAGACCGTACCCTTAGTCGTACTACCCGACTACTCAGGTACTAGAGAGTATCTTCCCAAGTGTTGTTCTCGGTGACACTATAGTAGTTCGGTGGCTGATAGGTTTATCTAAAGAGGGCTTCAGGAAATCTAGGCCGATCTGTACACAGGTGTTCTCTAATGCGCTACCACTCGAAGGGGTACCAACAGGGGTTACAAGGGTGGCCAACAGATGTGCGCTTAAGAACCACTTGTATTTCCTACATGTATGAATCCCTCAACCGCAGGTTTATGTGCGTAATGACAGATCTTTGTGGCTTAAAGATGCCGGAATACGTCTCTACCCTGAAAAAAAAAATACCCACAATTTCTGCTAAGGAAAGTGCTCTGATACCACTTGCAAGATACTAGATATATAAAATATGCAGAACAGAAACAAAATGCTAGAAATGGCAGAATAACAGTAAAATATCCAGCATAATCTTCACAATACACAAAAATGATATACGAAATAGCAATAGAAATAGCACTTTGATTCAGAAAGCAATGTTCACAGGCCTCTTCGAGGGGGAAACCTCCAGCCGAGTAGTGCTCAGTTACAATAATCTCCAAGCTAGGGTTCTCATACCCTCGACCCTTATTTATACTAAATATGTCTATTAAGAGAAGCATCTAGAGGAAGATCCTTCTAGAAGCGAAAGCTTCTATTAGGTCTTCTTACATCCGCCTTATTCTATTTTATTGAAAGGCCTTATTAATATTGACCTTTATTACATATGAATACATTGATCTACCTATGTGTGGGCTAGGACCTTAACATCCTGATCCAACAGTCATCCCTTGACCCAGATCCAATGGCTATCTTTGATCCTTGCGACTTCACTACTCACGACTTGGAGCACCCAAATCTTGGGCCCTCAGCTTGCAAACTTTCAAGTTTGCGAGATCCCTTGATCTCTGCCACCTATCCTCCTCAGATGGACGGTCCTGATTCTCTCACGACTTCACAGCTCGTGAAGTTGAAGGACTTCTCTTTCTGACCTCTGATGTTCGAATCCCCAATAGAGAGGATCTGGTGACACGTGTCCTTCCAATCAGACAGCTCAGATTTTCTCAGGAATTTTCTACTCGCGAAGTCAAGATGCTCACCTCTATGAGTCCCAGTGCCTGAATCTCTGAAATGGATGATTCTGCAACACGCATCCTCCCATAGATGGATGGCTCAGATTCTTTCATCTTGTCACGATTTCTAAGGTTGAGTACCTGGACTCTTGTTCTCCGAATCCCCGAACTCCCAAACATCGATATCCCGATACGAACTCCTTCGAGACTTTTGCTGTCCTTACGAGGATTTAAACCTCAAGCTACTCTCAATAGATCCATCGACTGTTATCTATTTGGACCAAGATTTGATGGCTCAGACCTGTCTTTCCATTTGCACCTTTCCTACACTGCCTGGACACGAATCAACAGTCCAAATTCTCTCGACTGATCCAATGGTAGCTGTTGCTCCTTCTGAGCTTTGGCACTTTCTTCCAACACTTGGAAGAATTTCAAATTATCAAGGGCCTCGACCTTCGCTCCTTTTCCTCTGTGAGCTCTACGACTTGATTCCTCACCTGCGCCTATAAAAATTTTGTCCCTCCTCAGCTTTGGGAACTTTGAACTCTTTCAGAGAGTTATTTGGCCTCTGCACTCCTTGCAGCTGTGGCTTCGTGCACCGAAAAAACACTATTCCTCCTAAGCTTTACTCTTGAATCCTTGAGGGATTCTATGAATTATGTGCTTTTGCAGAGTCTTTGCACGCACGGTGCTATCTGTCTGAGATTCTCAAATACTCATACCCCTAAGGGATTTTATCCTATTTTCCCTTCTCCTTTAGATGGAGAATACAATGCCCTCCTGGCACTCTTTAGCTCAAGCAACCTGATTGTTGAGTCCTTTAGGGTGTTCAGTAACCCTGCAAAGATCCTTCAGTAGATTCTTCCTTAAATCACAGAACTCAAAGAGTTCTTTTCCTCTATGTGCCTATCTTCACATCTACTCAATGCCCACCTGGCAGAGTATCTTCTTACAAAACATCCAACATTTTTGTTCTCTCTTGTGGACCCTATGCACTTGCTCAATGCCCTCCAGGTAGAGCTCTCAGAATCCTTAGTGATTCTGACTTCAGTTGAACTTGCAGCAGAGTTCTTCCTCTATGCACTCCTTGCACTGGCTCAATGCCCACCTGGCAGAGTTGTACATAACTCCTCAAAGATTATGTCTGCAACTATGTTCCTCCTACATAGCCTTGCCTCTAATGTCTTTAGTACCCTCATAGGTCTTCCTTTGAATTGATGATTCCAGCTACTATGCCCTCCTGGCACGTCTTTGTCTAACTCCACAGAGTTCAGAAGTGCATCTATGCACTGGTGTTCAGAGACTGCAGTACTCTTTCACACCCTCCTGGCATGAAACCACAAAGAACCTCTCAAGCCTGAAAATCAACCAACTCCTTCAAATGCCTAGCATACATATACAACATAACATGAACACTCAAAGACATTCATTCAACACAGGAAATATGCAGGAAAAACTGTTGTTTGTATTAAATGGCAAATGCCTATTTTTTTTTACAAGGTGTTCCTGAGCACGGCCTGTAACAAGGTCTTGGCTCCTTCCCTTACACTTTCACTCTCTCTTATGCACCTATAACTAACTACCAAATGAGATCGAAATTGATCTTTTTACAAGAGGGGCTCTTCGAGCTCTTCCCTACAATTGACCTACCCTATTCAATTACATTGAATGGGCTGTCTAGTCCGCAAATCGGATCTAGATCTCAACCTTCAAAGCATTAAAGGCCTATCTACTCTATGCCTACACAAAGCACGGCTTCATGGATCAATAGCCTAAACATTAAATTCATTCAAATTCAAAATGGAAGACAAGGGCTGCACCTCTCTTCAGCTTTGAATGCACGCACTGACGTGGTTGGATGGCTCATGTGGAGAGATGCTCCAGCATCAAAATCGCACAAAGTGACCATATCTCGAATTGAAGTGGTAGCCTGAAATGAGTGTCATGTGTCATATGAAATAAATCAACAGGTGGCATATGATGTCAGCTGAAAAAGAGTTTATGAGAAAGGGGTTCCATCACTTTGGCAATTTGTGTCTCCAAGTAACTCTGTTTGCTCTGGATTAAATTCTCCCATAGTGAGAATATTTCAGAGTGACATGGAAGCCTATTGTCACAATTGATGATGTGTCATGAAAATGAGAGTGACATGTGTCACCTGAAATATAGCAAATGACGTAGCCAAAGTACCATAAATGAGTTCCATGTGTCATATGAAATTAATTGACAGGTGGCATATGACACGTCAGCTGAAAAAGACTCTGGCACTCCAACACTTCAGGGCTCTAGGTCTCTGTGTTTGTTCTGGACCAAAATATCCCGAATGACTGAACATGTGAAGTGATGTGACAGTGAGGATCCACTTTAGCAATTCGGGGCTTTGATACTTCGACAATTTTTTTGGATTGAAAAACTAACAAGCTTGGATGCCCGAAAGTCGAAGTCCCAAAATAAGACTACATATTTATTTTTTGTTAAAACCTCACGCAATTTTGAAACCCCGAATGCACAAGAGCTGTTGATCTTAATTGATCGTTGGATTTCCACCGTCGAAAATTTAACCTATCTGTTTTCTCACAATCTAAGCCCAAAATACACTTTTCTGAATTGTTGCGTCTTTATTTTGGATGTTTCCTATCCATATAAAGGACCTGGTCGACCTGCTGCACACTCAATCAATTGTAAACATAATTACATATGTTTCAAAATCAAACCAGAACATGTAATCACCTTTCAATAAAGAAAGACAACAATGCAAAGCAAGTAAAGACCAGTAGGGGTCACTGACCCTCAGTAATTAAATAATAGAGAATAAACTTAGCAAACAAAAAACAAAAATCATACTTGATGGATGTATAGGGTAAAGGAGGGAAAGGGTATGGGTGCAGACCTAGGTTACAACATTGGCTCCAATTGGGTATAACACTTCCCTATGAGGTTCTAAGAACAATAGATCAGGTGCCTTACCTCTCAAAACCTCGCTCCCACTTGTTATAACTTACCTATGTTTCTATCTGTTAGCCATGTATATATGTCATTGTCTCTGAGGCATGCATCCCTGAAATTCAAAAATGAAGCTAATGCCAGTGCCTTTGTTGGGCTATGGAGTCTTTATTCACACACAAACTAACTAATCAAGTGCAAACGAAAAAGGAAAGTAGTTATGGTACAAGAGGGACCTTTCCTTAGTCTTTCAAGAAAAATAGTGTTTCAGGAAGCACCCATTTATTGGGCCACCGAAAATATCAATATCATCCAGACTGTGTAAAACAAATGTATTATTGTCCAGTACCTCAACCACCTTAAAAGGACCAAACCATAGGTTATCAAACTTACCATTCTTAGACTTCTCATCCCTTTTGGCATCCCACCTCAAGACCTTATCGCATTCTTGAAATATCTCCTTCTTGGTTTTCTTGTCAAAAGTCGATTTGATCTTGCTCTAGTATTCCTCGGTTATATGATTCAATGCTTCTCTTCTTTGTTGAACCTATATATTCTGAAATATTCTCCTATGGATGTCATTTGGCTCCTCAATTTCTTCCTATAGGAATTTTAGAACTGGTAGTCCGAGTTGAGTAGGGAAGACAATGTCTATCCCATAGACTAGCTTAAATGGTGAGGTTCCCAAGGATCTGTTGGTGCTGATCCTGTCAGCCCGCAAAGCATACTTGAGTTTAGAGTCCTAGGATTTCTTGTTTTCAGTCAACAATTTCTTGATGATCCTGATGAAAGTCTTGTTTGATGAATGGGCCATCCCATTCTCCTGAGGATAATAGGGCATGAAATGTGTCAAGGAAATGTTATGGCTTCCACATGAGTCAATCATGGCTTTGGACTTGAATACCTAGGTATTGTTTGTTATAATATTTCTAAGGCAACCGAACCTGGAAAAGACATCGGTTTCCAAAAAATACATAATCACCTTATTATTAGCATTCCTGGTGGGCACAACCTCGATCCATTTGGTAGAGTGGTCAATCACAGTGAGGATCCACTTGTGCTTCCCACTACAGGGTGGATTTATCTCACCTATGAAATCTAATCCCTATTGTTGAAAGAGGCCACTGGTAGTGATATGTTTTAGGGGTAGTGAGAGTAATTTTTGTTTTCCTGCAAACTTTTGACATTCATTGCATGCCCTTATTGTGGTGAATACATCGGATAAAAGGGTGGGACATTAGTACCCTTCCCTTAGGATCTTGAGGGATGTAGCTTTCCAATGTTGGTGTCCTCCACAAAATCCCCTGTGCATATCTGTTGTGACTTGTTTAGAATCATTTTCATCAAGATAATTTAATATGATGGCAGTAGGATCCCTCCAATACAGGGTCTGATTTAAAATGAATAATTTTATAGGTTTTAATTTAAGAGAGATGGCCCTCTTCTTCTTCAAATATGGTGGGAATTATAGATGCTACAGAAAGTAAATAACATCTTTATACCAAGATGAACAAGAGTGATTTATGTTAGAAAAACAGGATCGCGGAGCAATAAAATAAAACAAATGCGGAAATAAAACACGTAAGATACATAATACAGAAGAGACACAGATTTACGTGGTTCACCTAGTGTGGGCTACGTCCACCCGAGAAATTGCCAGGTCCTTCCTTTATTATTATCTAGCAAATGAAGGGATACAACCTACACCAAAATCCGTTGTAACTTCCTCTTCTTTCTCTCATAGTCTCCTCTCTCAGAAAACAATATTCTCCATCCCACATAGCCACAATACATTTCACTCATGAAAGAGGGTTTCCTTCTAGGGAAAAAACCCTAACATAATTTCTATTGTTAGATCTACGACCTTATAATGAATGGTCTATATTTACAATGAAATTACAATATACTTTTACAAGGCATTTTTTCCTTCGAGGGCTTCACCCCCAAACCCCCGCTAGGGGCCCACTTGCCCCCAGCTAGGGGGATAGCTTCTGCGGACCCCACAGAGAGGGTACCCCCTCTGCACTCCCCCACGTGGAAAAGTATACATACTTTTGGGGTGTAAATACTTCATGGGGTATATACATGACTAAATATAAAAGACCTCTGAATCAGGAAGATAATCCATCTCCACAACCAACAATCTCCCACTTGGAGACTAATCTCAACAACTCCACCACTATTGTATATGCTAGAATATGAACCTGCTTGAACCTGGAAAATTTCTCATCTTCATCTTCATTCTTGAAGACCAACTGAAACTGAGCAGAAACTCAGTTTCTCTTTGGTTACTCCCTTTGTTAACATGTCTACGGGATTTTGGCTAGTGTGTATCTTTTCCAACTTCAAATGTCCATCTTCCAAGGCAGATCGTATGAAGTGGTACCTCAACTGTATATGCTTATTCTTCGAATGAAAGGTTGATTTCTTTGCAGGATGAATTGCACTCTCACTATCATAGTACAACCTGTTATTCTCCTGCTTCTTTCCCAATTCCTCCATAAACCTTTGTAACTGAATCATCTCTTTACTAGCCTCTATAGCAGCAACATACTCTGCCTCTGTTGTTGAAAGTGCAACAACCTTTTGCAGTTTTGAAATCCAACTTACTGTTGTTCCACCTATAGTAAAAACATACCCTTTGGTGCTCCTCCTGCTGTCTTTATCACCTGCCATATCTGAATCAACATATCCCTGTAGAAAAGTGTCTGAACCTCCAAAACATAATGCATGAGTAGCAGTACCTCTCAAATACATGAGAATCCACTTTACTACCTCCCAATGTTCTTTACCTGGATTTTTCATATACCTGCTCACAACTCCCACTGCATGTGCAATATCTAGTCTTGTGCAAACCATTGCATACATCAAGCTGCCAACTGCTGATAAATAAGGGACCATGGACATGTATTCTATCTCCTCTAGTGTCTTGGGACACATTTCCTTAGTTAATTTGAAATGGCTAGCCAAAGGTGTACTAACTGGCTTTGCATTCTGCATTCTAAACCTCTCCAACACCTTCTCTATGTACTCACCCTAAGACAATGTCAATTTGTGATTTTTTCTGTCTCTTGTTATTCTCATGCCAAGGATTTTCTTTGCAGCACCCAAATCCTTCATCACAAATGAATTGGATAATTTCTTCTTGAGCATATTTATATCCTGCATATTAGACCCTTCAACAAGCATCTCATCTACATACAATAGCAAGATAATATAGCTTCCATTTTCTACCCTTTTAAAATAAACACAGTTATCATAATTACATCTACTATAACCCTGTTCTGTCATGAACCTGTCAAACTTCAAATACGACTACCTTGGAGCTTTCTTTAGGCCATACAAGCTCTTCTTCAACCTGCATACCAAATTCTCCTTCCCTTTGACCTCATATCCCTGTGGCTGCTGCATATAAATCTCTTCCTCCAAATCCCCATGGAGAAAAGTTGTTTTTACATCTAACTGTTCAAGATGCAAATCTTCTACTGCCACAAGACTTAAAATATTCCTAATTGAATTCATTTTAACAACAATAGAAATTATTTCATCAAAATATATACCTTTCTTTTGTGCAAAGCCCTTTACAACAAGTCTAGCCTTGTACCGCTTTTCTCCTCGATCTTCTTCCTTCAACTTGTAAACCCATTTATTCTGCAATGCTCTTTTTCCTGCAGGCAACTGAACCAAGTCCCAAGTCTGATTATTTGCCAAGGAATCCATTTCCTCTTTCATTCCTTGCTCCCACTTCTTTTTGGTGTCTACCTGCATTGCCTCTTCATAACATTCTGGTTCACCAGAATCAGTCAACAATAAATAATACAATGAAGAAGAGTATTGTTCAGGGGGTATACTTAACCTTGTAGATCTTCTAACAACACTTGCAGGTGTTTGAGATACCTACTGCTCATGTTTTTGTACATTTTTATTTTCTGGTTCCTTTGGAATTTCTTTTTCAGTGATCTGATCAAGCACTGCGTATTTTTGTTTTTCTTTTTCATGTTTCTTTCCTTGCAACCGATCTTTGTACATGACCTTCTCATTGAATATGGCATCTCTACTCCTAATGATTTTGTTATTTTCGTAATCCCATAAGAGATAACCAAAATCATTAACACCATATCCAATAAAGGTACACTTCTTGGATTTTGCCTCAAGCTTTGTTCTATTTTCTTTATCAACATGGACAAATGCTTCACAACCAAAAGTTTTCAAAAAAGAATAGTTTACCTTTTTTCCTGTCCATTCCTCCTCTGGTATTATACCATCCAAAGAGCTTGAAGGTCCTCTAATTATTAAGTAAATAGTAGTATCTACAGCATCTACCCATAACTTTAAGGGAAAACCGGCATGCAATCTCATGCTCCTTGCATGCTCCATGATTGTCCTGTTCATCCTTTCTAACACACCATTTTCTTGTGGTATTCTTGGAACTGTATTCTCTCTATGAATCCCATGGTATGAACAGTAATTATCAAACTCCTTTCTCCAATATTCACCTCCATTATCTGATCTGAGACACTTCAAAATTTTTCCTGTCTCGTTCTCAACTAAAGCTTTCCATTTCTTAAAAGTATCAAAAACATCAGATTTTTGTTGAATGCAATAAACCCAAGTTTTTCTAGTTGCATCATCAAAAAAAGTAACATAATAATGCCAGCCACTAAGAGACGATACCTGAGTTGGTCCCCATACATCTGTATGCACAAGCTCTAACCTTTCATTCTTCTTTTCTTTTCCGACTCTAAGAAATCAGACTCTCTTTTGTTTTCCATAAACACAATGCTCATAGAAGTCCAAATCAATCTATTTAAGATCTGGCAGAAAATTTCATTTGTGAAGGATCTGCATACCCTTCTCACTCATGTGTCCCAGTCTATGATGCCATAGTGTTGTATCCACTCCTATAGAAGCTAAAGATATAGAAGAGTCAGTATTACCAGTACATAAATACAATGTACCTACCTTCTGTCCTTTTTCTATCACCAATGATCCTTTGATGACCTTCCACGTCTTATTTGTAAATATGGACATACAACCTTCACTTGACAACTTCCCTGTTGAAATTAATTTTTTCCTTAAATCTGGAACATGTCTTACCTCTTTCAACAACCATTGGTTTCCATTGCGTTGCTTTATTTTTACCTTTCCCATTCCAACAATTTTGCATGGTGCATCATCACCCAAATGAACCTGTCCAAAATCACCTTGAACATAATATAGAAAATGTTTCCTATGGGGTGTGGCATGAAATGAAGCCCCTGAATCTACTACCCAAGACTCAGAAATATTATCTACATAAAGAATCAAATCATCTTATAACACATCACCTGTTACATTTGCTTCTTGATTTCTCTCCTGCTGTCCATCTCTTTGTTTCTTTGGAGCTCTGCAGTCTTTCTTCAGATGTCCTTTCTTCCCACAATTCTATCACTTTATCTTTCCAAGTCTGGATTGGGATCTGTCCTTCCTAGAATTTCCGTGGTTCCCTGAGCCCTTTCCTCTATCCTTTTGTCTTACCCTATTCTCCATGTTCAACGCATTACCCGATGTCTCTCTTGTGATTTTCTGTCACATTTCCTAACTAAGGATAACACCAACAACATCATCAAATTTTAAAGTATTTGAACCAGAGATAGAGTTACTTATAGCCATGACCAAGCCATTCCATCATTCTGGAAATGAGCACAAGATTATAAGAGCCCTAACCTCATCATCAAATTCCACTTTTACAGAACTTAGTTGATTAGTAACTGTATTAAATTCATTTAAATGATCTGCAACAGACCCACCTTCCGACATCTTCATATTAAATAATCTCTTCATTAGAAATACCTTATTGGACGCCGAGGGTTTTTCATACAATTTGTCCAATACATCCATCAAACCCTTCATTGTCTTTTCTTTGGAAATATTGAAAGCCACCAACGCTACCAAGATCAGACGTATCATTCCTAGAGCCTTTCTATCAAGAATCTCCCATTCTTCATCCTTCATGGCCATTGGCTTCTTTGCTACTCCACCCAATGGTAGGAATAGATCCTTCTGATATAAATAATATTCCATCTGCATCTTCCATAACTGGAAGTTTTGGCCGTTAAATTTCTCGACCCTAAAATTTCCATCTTCCGACATTGCTCCCACTCGAACCAAGAACCCTCTTTTCCTGCGAGTTACCTTTTTCTTTGATACCAGTTGTTAGAAAAACAAGACAGCGGAGCAATAAAATAAAACAAATGTAGAAACAAAACAATAGAAGATACACAATACAAGAGAGACATAGATTTACGTGGTTCACCCAATGTACTTTACGTCCACCAGAGAAATTGCCAAGTCCTTCCTTTATTACTATCCAGTAAATAAAGGGATACAACCTATAGCAAAACCTATTGTAACTTCATATTCTTTCTCTCACAGTCTCCTCTCTCAGAATACAATATTCACCATCCCACATAGCCACAATACATTTCACTCATAAAAGAGGGTTGCCTTCTAGGGAAAAAACCCTAACATAATTTCTACCATTAGATCTACGACCTTATAATGAACAGTCCATATTTACAATTAAATTACAATATACGTTTACAAGGCAATTTTTCCTTCGGGGGCTTCACCCCCGAACCCCCACTGGGGGCCCGCTTGCCTCCAGACCCCCCAGACGGAGGGGATATCCCCCCCCCGGACCCCACAAAGGGGGTACCCCCCTCTTCACTCCCCCGCATGGAAGAGTGTACATACTTCTGGGGTGTAAATACTTCATGGGGTATAAACATGACTAAAAGTAAAAGACCTCTAAATCAGGAAGATAATCAAGCTCCACAACCAACAATTTATAGATACATGCATGTTGTCTTGTCTAGAATCTTTCATAGGTGCATCAGATTGGGTGAAGGTATGATGCAATTCCAACAACTTGCAGTTTGATTATGATAACAACTTGGAAATTCCATTTCCCTTGATCAGATTGGTGGGTTTTATGTGCATGTCATACTCCAATAGTTTGAAAATCCACTTCCCTCTTTTCCCTTCACTATCTGGCTGGACCATAATCTCTTTGACACTGTTGCTAGGAACACATGTTGTTATGCTAGACTGTAACACATACACCTAGAAGTATTTTAACGCTTGGACCAACAAATAAGCCTTATTTTCTAATATGTCATAATTTAGCTCAACATCTCAGAGGGATTTCCTGAAAAAGGATATGGGTTGTTAATTCCCTTCTTCATTATTTTGCAGTAGCACATCAACAACGATTTCCTCAGAAGAAAAAGAGAAGATAAATAATTCCTTGGCATCGTCAGGGCTGACCAATATAGGAGCTGCAACCAAATCTTGTTTGATACTTTGGAATGATGATTTTTCCTCCTATGACCACTTGATAAAATCATCTTTCTTCATCATGATGGTGATAAGACTTATGATTTCAACAAATTTTGGCACAAAGCACCTTAAAAAAATTATTCTTCCTATAACGACTGAATAAACTTCTTGTTTCTGGGGATTGTAATTTCCTGAATGGCATCCACTCTCTTAGGGTCTATTTTTATACGTCGTCCCGATATGATGTGACCTAGGATTTTACCTTTTGGCATAGAAAAGTGGGACTTTCTAGATTTCAAAGAAATCCCATACCTTCTGCATTTTTGGAAAATCTGTTCAAGGTGTTGTAAATGCTCCTCATCTAATTTGGAGAAAATGGTGATGTCATCCAAATATATAACTATAAATTTATCTTTCTCCCCCATGAAGGCTACATCCATAGCCATATGAAAGGTGACCCTTACGTTCATCATCCCAAAGGGAATTTTGTTGTACATAAATGTCCCCCATGGTGTGGTGAATTGTGTTTTTTCTTTTTCTTCTTCACATACGGCTATCTGGTTATAACCAGAGTACCCATCCAACAAAAAAATCATGTGGGAACCTATTACCCTTTGCAAAATATTGTCCATCTTGGGAATGAGGTAGTTTTCTTTTAGGGAACACTTGTTTATATTTTGGAAATCCACACACAAGCGTATTTACCCACTCTTTTTCCTCACAGGTACCAATTTGGCCACCCAATCTAAGTACCTTAAGGGAACAATAATTTTGGCATCAAGCATTCTTTTCATATCTTTTTCAATTATGGGCATTAGCATTGGATTAAATTCCCTAATATTTTTCCTGAATGGCTTAGAATTGACCTTCAGAGGGATCTTGTGTTGGATGATTTCAGTGTCAAATGTCTTCAAATCCTTGTACGATCATGCAAAAACATAAGAGAAATTTTTTATGAGGTTCACATAACTGTCTTTTTGTTCTGGAGGCAGCGACTTGGACAATTTGACTACTTTGGGATTTTCAACAGTCCCAATGTTGCAATCCATCACTTCCTCTTCTTGTTTTTTTATGGTAGCTTCTCTAGAGACATCATGACTATAAAATAACCTTTTGAGTGACACTAGACCCCTGGGGATGTGGTTTGTTTTAAGTTCCACAATGTTGTTTCCAGCCACCTTGTTGAACAATTGAGATGTTTTTTCATTTTATTATTCATTATCTTCACCCTCTTGATCTATTGAGATACTGGAGAATTCTTCAATGGTATGTATAAATCTTTGTATCTCCAAGTCATCACTAAAGACTTTCCAGTTCTTTATGTTGTCTGGAATGGCCGTCGTATGTCTGAATTCCACCTGATACTTGATATTTGGTCCAATGGGGGTCTGAAGGTATTGGCAGTGAAGGCCAAAGAATGTTCCTTCTGATTTTCCTCTCTGGGACTGAAGGAGATGTTAAATTCCATAAAGAAGTTGTCAACCAGGTCCCACACCTCGTTCTTATATTGTTTGAGCCTTTTTTGCTTAGCTTGATAGATGTTTTTTACTTGATTGATGATTAACTCATAATCACCAAATACTTCCAAAACTTCAATGACCATGTCATTGGCATCCCTTAATCCAAGCATCAGAGCTTCATACTCAACGATATTGTTAGTAGTATTGAATTTCATATTATAAGAGAGCATTATAACCTCCTATGCATGGGAAATGAGGACTATAGCAGCCCCAAAACCTTCTTTTGATGAAGATCCATCGAAACACATCTTCCACACTTTGTTCTGTTGATCTGTGAGTGATTGATTTTTTCATTTGCTGACTATAATTTCTAGTTCCTCATTATTTAAATGAAAAATAGATGACCCGATCACATCCTCAACAACATAAATTGGATGGTTTCTTGGATTATGATGGTCACTGGCGATGTATGAAAATATGACCACCTTGTATAGACTTCTATACAAGGTGGTGGTATATGTGAGGTCCATTTTTTGTGATCCTCCAACCTTCTTGGCCCACATCCTAGACAAAAGCATACCAAACTTGGGGGGAATGTCAGCCACAATGATATCCATCACTACACTCTCTGTGGGTAATTGCAACAAAGAAACCACTAGATATTTTATTAATTCCAAACATTTGAATTTTTTGGATTCAAAGGAGTAAAGGTCTTGGTAGGACTTGGTGATCTCCAGAACTAGTTCCTCCATAACCATCTTAGGCATGACATTGTGTGAGGCACCTAAGTCCATGAGACAATTATGTAGGATATTTTCATGGAAATTTAATGATATGTAAAAAGTTGGAGAAGCATCAGAGCCATCCTCAATGTGTCAGCCCACACTAATGGTTGGGTTCTCATCCTTCATACTAATTACATCAGAAGTTACAACAAAAGAAGGTGGTTGTAGAACCTTCATAATGGGTTTTTTGAAAGGCTTGTTTTTCAACAATTATGACAAAGGTAAATGGATCTTGATATTGCTCAAATCATGATCTAAGATGGAATATGCTTGTGGCCTATCATATTCCTTTACATCAGGGACAATAGGTTTAAATGGAGGCGGCTGGTGAGCTTTAGCCAATGCACCCTTGCTTGGATTTGGCTTGGGAGGAACCTTTGTTTTTTTATTTTGATCAGAGGTGGTGGCTTTAGGAGTGCATGTTCTAGGAATCAAGTCATATTTATTTTTGGGTTGGCCTTGAATAACTCCCTCTTCCCCTATCTCAATATCAAACTGATTTGACAGTTGTGCTACCTCATAATCTTGCTGCATTGAGTGACTAGTGTAAAAATTTGTTTCATTAAAAAGTACAACAACATCATCCACATCATCAATATCGGCATCCATCTCCTAAATTTGATTCTTTTGGAAAGGAGGCACTACTCTTTGATCATCAACATTCCTCCTCTCTCTCTGCACTATGTGAGGGGCATCATTCAGTCTTCTAAACTGGTTTGAATTTCTGTTCTTGACCCCTTGAACAACTTTGTTTGGTTTTTTAGATTCCCATTTCAACTTAGCTATTTCATATGTCAATACCTTCAAAGTTTTCATCATTTCATCAAGTTTAGGATAAGATGTGGACAGGTTAGAGGAGGCAGGGGAATCCTCTCTCTATTTTCTCTTTTCTTTATCAGATCTAGTCTTTAACCTGTATGATGCCAAGATGTTGGATTCAACCTTAATGGTTTCTTCTTTCATGGACAGAAAGGTAGTAGATATTTTATCCCTCAACAGAAGGGAGAAATCTGCATCAAATGCATTTTCATAAGTGATATTGGTAGAGGCTTCAGTTGGCTTGATATCATCTAGGATTCTACCATACATCTTATTGAATCTCTTGGTAAAGTTTGAAATAGACTCACCATTCTTTCTCTTAAGGGCCCCAAAATTAGTGACGTAATACATACAATATCTTCCATCTCCCCATTTATTTATGAAGGATTCATCTAGCATGTCAATATCCATAATGGAGGCTGGAGGGAGATCCCGAAACCATTTCCTAACTTCCCCATTGACTATCCTAAAGTTTGCACCTGACTGCTAAAGGGAAGAGTTAGGCCACCTCAAGTTTAGAATGGTTGGTTTTTTATTTTGTTGGTCAGTTAGAGGGTTGGTTTTACCAAGAAAAAAGCATGGTGGGGTTGGAAAAATTATATGGATGAGGGTCCTCCTTGGCTGGTGGCACACAAATGACAGACAAGTGAGATAATAGTGGTAAAAAAAAAGGAAAACAACAAATGACTCAATGAATAATCTGTTGCAAGAAGTTTAATACTTAAAATATCATTTCAAGAAATTAAACATGTATCAAAAACACAATTAATCCCACAGGTTACAATGGAAACAAATATTCACCAAAGAATTTGTTGTTTCACAGGCTGCATATTAGTAAAGACAAGTTATATAATAGCTGATGGAAATGAAATGTACTTCGCACAAATAAAAAATTGCATTCAAGATAAGATAAAAACACATGTAGATTTCGAGAAAAACATTGTCATCAAGAGTATATTCACTAGGTAAAGATTTTTAATCCATGCATAGAACACGTTCAACCAACTTGATGTATTGATCTTATTTTCCCAAAAACTGAACCCTCAAAACATACAAAAAATGCATATTTGTCAAAGTTGCAGAGGCTCTCGTCCATCTCGAACTGAGGCTTAACTCTACACTACCAATTGTAAAACAACTTATTAACTTAGATAAAAACACTGCTAGAGTATATTAAGGTATACTTCGAGCTTGACTTAATAAAAAAGAAGTGGTTCATATCACACAAAAATGACCATTTATGATGCCTTAATCTAAAAGAGTCCTAAACTTAAATAACTAAAGTTATTGCTAATAATAAACCAAATTGATTCATACACTGAATAGAACTGAGTCTTTGAAAAAAATAAATAGGACTAATAGAAATGGATTCTGAGTTGAGTACAGGTGTACATGTGCACTTTTGGAGGCCACTAGGAGATAACTGGGTGTGTTGGAAGCTTCTCCAAATTATCTCCTGTAGAAAGAAGCAAGTCTTATGGTGCTTCTTCTGGAGTCTTTGATATTTATTTTGCAACCTGGAGTACAATTTCTCGAACTCCCGATTATGTTGTTGCAAGGACTTGACCTCCAGCTTCAGTTTATGCACTTGTTGATTGCCATCAATTTTTTCTGTCTTGATCGTAAAGAACCCTTTCTTCTTGTCTTTTTAATTTTAAAGAATAATTTAATGCAGATGATCAATGAGGATAATCCACTTCCGAAATTCATCATTCAAGAGATTTTGAATGAAGAGTATAACTATCTCTCGAATGACAGAACTCGTGAAGTCATAAACCAATGCTTATCGCTTAGAAAATCCATTAGACATTAAGACTTTAATCATTTTAATATTTCGGGATTTCGAGTGCTCTGGCCCTTCAACACTCTGGCACTTTGGAGCTCCAACAATTCAGGGAACTGTGTTTTCTCTAAATGAAAATCTCCTGGATTGACCATCTCTCGGAGTGACGTGGCAGCCTAAAATGAGTGCCACATTTCATATGAAATAAATTGATAGGTGGCATATGATGTCAGCTAAAAAAACATTTATGAGAAAGGGGATCTGACACTTCGGCAATTCAGGGCTCCAGGGAACTCTGTTTTCTCTTGATTAAATTCTCCCGGA
This sequence comes from Picea mariana, assembly GCA_032191745.1. Classification (NCBI taxonomy): domain Eukaryota; kingdom Viridiplantae; phylum Streptophyta; class Pinopsida; order Pinales; family Pinaceae; genus Picea; species Picea mariana. The sequence continues at coordinate 712,286 of JASDQU010099941.1, forward strand.
GTGACAATATTCTAGACACGTCAGTTGAAAAGGACTCTGACACTTTGACACTTCAGGGCTCTGGGGCTCTGTGTTTGTTTTGGAGAAAAATCTCTTGGATGACTGAACTTGTGAAGTGACATGATAGTGAGGATCCACTTCAGAAATTTGGGGCTCTGGCTCTTCGACATTTTTTTTGGATTGAAAAACTAAAAAGATTGGATGCCCAAACACCAAATTCCTAGAGTAAGACTAGATATTTCTTTGTTTTTAAAACCTCACATGATTTTGAAAGACCAAATTCACAATGTCAAAAATTTAACCTATGTGTTTGCTCACAATATAAGCCTGAAATCCACTGCTATGGATTGTTGCATCTTTTTTTTGGATGTTTCCTATGCATATAAAGGACTTGGTCAGCCCGTTGGACGCTTAATCAATGGTAAAAATGATGACATGTGTTTCAAACTCAAACCAGAACATGTAATCACCTTTCAATAAAGAAATACATCGATGCAAAGAAAGTAAAGACTAGTAGGGGCCATTGTACACTGAGTCATTAAACCATGCAAAATAAACTTAGAAAACAAAAAACAAAAATTAGACTGGATGGATGTATAGGGTAAAGGAGGGAAAGGGTAGGGGTGCAGACCTAGGTTGGAACATGATGATTGGTTTTTATAAGTTTGGTTTATTTGTTTTAATCGTCAACTGATGGATGAGATTCAAGGGCACAGGTCTAATAGGACTATTTCATAATATTCACTATAATATTTCCCTTATTCGGTGGCATTCATTGTGGTGTAGAAGAAAAAATATATAAAAGTTGAACAAAAAAACACTGACAAGCATACAATTTGTCACTTGCAGCAATAAATTTTAAATATAACACATTGCATTAAACCTAAAACAATACTTGGAGTACATTTGTCAAAAGGTTGTAAGAACATTAGCTGAAAGAGAAAGAATATTTTCTTTGCAAAACATTCAACATGAATCCAAATAAGAATAAAATACCAGCAAGATTGAGAAAGATAGACTGTTCACCAAAAATTATATTCACTGAGTAGAAAACTTTGCAGATATTACACTTCATAAGACTATTCCATATCATGATAGCTTGATGCACCCAAAAACGTTGAACCCATTTACATTCCCATGTTCTTCTATTTATCCCCCAAAGGGATTTGAAGTCCTATCTCAGATCCTAAATTCTAGGGGTTAATTTGTTCATTACATTCATATATGTAGATATTAAACTTCACCATTCAATTATTATTACTTTTCAAGAACACTTCTTTACATTCAATGAAGTAAAGTTTAGATGCTAGTTTGTAGGGATAAATCCCCTTCTCTAGGCCCACAACTTCGACCTAAGAAAACATTTTTTTTATCAAAAAGACACTTTATTACAACTAGTTGTACTATCTCAAACTAAAACAAAAGATTCTCTAATTGAAAGTAGATTCGATGTTGATAACAAAAGTGTAGGAGTTGTACAACAAAATTCTTCAGAAGTTGGAACTTGGTGTTGAACTCGCATGGAACAACATGTATGCCATTGACTAGAAAAAGGCCTTCAACACTGGAGAAAAACTTGTAGAGGCTTTAGATATTCTTACTTGTTGACAACAACTAAACTAGATGATTTCCTTTAGTAACGTGCAGGACTTTTGATTATGTTTCTACAACTTTTGGTAATTTTTCTATAATTTTGAATGATGCACCTCAAGTGCTTGATTTTATTATTGTATCACCTGAATTTGTTTCCTGGTATTGTCATTATGTTGTTTCAGGGTTTCCACTTGCTGCTTACTTTCCTCCATTTCATTTTTACGTTCAACTTTAGGCTTGATCTCAGTTCCCACTCTGTTTTGAACTTTAAGTTCATAATCTTCCTCAGCAGTTGGCCTGTTGAGATCAATGAAGAGCTTAGTTTTCCTAGGCATCATCTCATACATTGGCTTCTTCTCAATTTTTTCTCTAATGTTGTCTTTCAGAGGCTCATGTACCCTCATCGTC
>JASDQU010099941.1:714297-794151 GCA_032191745.1 Picea mariana
ATCTTCTAATTTTTTCTCTGGGAATGCTTTGTTTCTGGCCCAGTCTCTTCTAAATATTTCTTTGGGTCTTGACCAGTTTCTTCTAAATATTTATGTGGGAATGGACGTGTGGTCTACTATGCTTCCAAATCAGAAAGCATAATACCCAATATGTACCCCTTGTTTCTCTTCCATTTGGTCTTTCCTATTGGCATTTCCTTCAAAGTGTGGATGGACATTTCTTCCATGTTGGTAAACTGAGAGGGATATTCTCCAATTTCCTGATCTTCTATTACAATCATCTTTTTCTCTTTGAGGGATGGATTGAAAAAGGATTTGGAGTTTAGCCTCGACTGGATGGTCAACTTGGTCTTCTGATTTGGTTTAATTGGCATCTATGGGACCTGTTTCCCTTTTTTATTTCTACCCTATTTTTCTTGAAGAGTGTCTCTAATCTATGTGTCCGATGGTACAAATTCAAATGTGCCTTCTTCAAGACTAACTTGCTTATTTTTTTATTGTTTGTTTGGTTTCAAGTTAGTATATTTTTACACCTGCATACTAGTGGCCATAATTTTGACCTCAATTTTCTTAGGAGATGGTCGAAATGCTGGAAAAATGTGTCTTTTACCCTTTCTGAGATATACTTTATCACTTTCTTTGACCCTTTGTTTTATTGTGGATGACCTCAGTTGCCTCTGAGGTATTTCCTCTTTTTCTGGAGTGATCGATCTTCCTTTGATAGATCAAGCCCTTCTTTTTGTAGGTAGGGTTTGTTCGTTGGAATGAAGGATGGTTTTTGATGAAATTCAAGGCTCTATGGAAACCCTAGCTTCCCGGGGAACTTCAATTTCATGTTTTGATGGTTGTTGTGTGTTTGGATATTCATCCTGTAACCATAGAGATACTAAAAGTTCTTCCCAATATATTCTCAATTTACTGAGAGCATATAGAACTAGTATTTTGATAAATACATGATGGTAAAACCTCATGTGAGCAGTTTGTGGATAGTTATGGACTCGTTTGGCCATCTTGGCTATTCTTTTTAGAAGGTAGAATGGGATATTCATCTCCTTATCACCATTTAAATTCATAAGAAATATGAGATGATAAAAATGGATAATCGAAAAACTACCTTCTCTAGTTATGTATCTCTATATTTTTGATAGGATGCCCCTCCATTCCTCTCTCAACCAATGGATTGGGATGCCCTGGCTCTAGTTTGGGCTCTGATGCTTTGTTACCAGGAACTGGTTGCACACCTCAGTCAATAATTTTCCTTTATTGAGCCACCTCTTTCCAATGACAGGGAGAGAACATGATGTTGCAATATAATGCTATGTCCTGTGTATGATTACATCCACAACATATGTATGGACTCCATCAAAATTCTATGCAAAAATCAAAGCAATTTTTGTATGATGTCCATTGAAAGCACAAAATAAATCATACCATTTGACCCTGATGAATATATCCTTAATCTCAGGTATGGATTCTAACAACCCAATCCTTGTTGGCTCTACCCTCTGAAGCTTCAAGTTCTCGCGTAGTGGTATCATCATGCCCTATCTGTTGATAATGGTGTGCAAGACTATGCATCGCTTAGGGTTCATTCAATACCTACATTGAAACCTAAACAGGGACCAAATGCACAATATTTCTAGGATGATAGAAACAAATGAGTGTTATTTGGGTGTCAATAAGATTTATTCAAACTCTAAAATATTTTTAAAACCCGAAAACGCATTAAAACAAAGTCTATCTGTTGAGTGCAAGAATGTTGGCATTATTGCAATCAACACTTTTAAAGCCCTAGGCCTAGGCTAATTCTCTTGTGATACATCAGTGATATAAAACATGTTTATATAACTTTTCCAAACTCAAATCAAGACTTGAATCGACCTTATAAAAGTAAAAAACAACTAACATTCAACAAGGAAGGGATGACATAAAACAAAATGACCTAACACATAGTGAGGAAGAAAGACTAACTAAGAGATAGCTTGTTTTGGAGAGTATAAGGAAGAGGTGTAGGCATAGGATTTAACATCGGCTCCAACTAAGGGTGCTAAGAAAAATAGACATGTGTTCCTTATTTCTTTATTTAGGAAACCGTGCCACCTGCCACTTTATTTCCCTTACCAGTCCTAAAATTTGTTTTATTTCAGCTGAAAACCAAATATGAAACTATACCCCAGTTCCTTTATTGGGATATGGAGTATTTTATTCACACTAAACTACCAAATAATACTGAAAACTAAAGAATCTATGTACACATTAAACCACCTCTATTTCATTAGGTAAAATAGTGTTTTAAGATGTGCCCATTGACTGGGATTCCAAATATCTCAGTGTCATCCACATTTTGCAATACAAATGTATTATTATTCAGAACCTTCGATACTTTAAAGGGGACAAACCAAAGGTTATCAAAATTATCATGTTTTGGCTTGTCCTCCCTCCTAGAATCCCATCTCACAACTAGGTCACCTTCTTGAAAAGTATATTTTTTGGTTATCTTGTTAAAGGATGCCTTGACCTTGCTATGGTAAGCCTCATTTTTTTCATTTAATATTTATCTTCTTTGTTGAACTTCAATAATCTAAAAAATCATCCTCTGAATTCCATTAGGCTCCTCCAGTTCTTCCTATAAAAATTTCAACACTGGTAGACCAAGTTGGATTGGGAATAGGGATGATTTTAAGGATGGAAACTTATATTAAAATGTAGAAACTTGGGCTAATCTTACTAGTCCTTAATATGCAAAATGTAAAATGTTTGGCGATAGTTTTGTAAAAATATTCAAATTTATAAGAATTTTATATAGTTTCTATAAAATTTTGGCGATTTTTAAGGTAAAATAATATTATTCTATGGAATTTGGGCGAATCATTTTTAGAAAAAATGGAAATTGGAGAATTTTGTTTTGGGAAAAACCATGGAAAATTAGCCCAATGGAAAAGTTTAGCCCCTAAAATCATCTATGGTTGGGAAAACAAAATCCACCCCATAAAATAGATGGAATGGAGAGGCACCCATTGAATTTTTGGTGTTGATCATGTCATCCCATAAGTCATACTTTAGTTTAGAATCCCATGATTTTTTATTTTCATCCAACATTTTTTTAATAATCCCAACGAGGGTTTTGTTTGATGACTTTTGCAAGACATTCTTTTGCGGATAATATGTTTTATAATGCATCAAGATAATGTTGTAATTCCCACAGAAATCAATCATGGCCTTGTACTAGAATTCTTGAGCATTGTATGTTATTAGTTTCCTGGGGCATATAAACCTGGAAAAGATATTGGTTTCTAGAAATTTCATGATCACTTTGTCAATGACATTCCTAGTAAGAATAGCCTCAAACCATTTCATAGAGTAATCAGTGGCAGTAAGTATCAAATGTTGTTGTCCAATGGAAGGTGGGCTTATCTCTCTGATAAATATAGGCCCCATTTCTGAAATGGGTCGTTTGCAATAATCGGCTTTAGTTGCAATGGGAGCAATTTTTTCTTTCTAGCAAATTTTTGACATTCTTCACATGTTCTAACCATGGAAAATACATCAGAAAATATTATGGGCTAGTAGTATCCATCCGTTAGAACTTTGAGGGTTGTATATTTCCAGTGTTGGTGCCCTCAACAAATTGATTTATGCATATCAGTTATAACCTGTGTTGATTCATCTTCATCCACACACTTCAACAAAATTCCAACAAAGTCTTTCCAATATAAATTCTGGTTTAAAATACAGTATTTTACAACCTTTAATTTAAGAGATCTAGTTTTGGATTTATCCAACTCTTGGGGGAATTCAAGGTTCTACAAAACATAAAGGATTCCTTTATGCCAAGGTGAACGAGAATATTTATCCAATACCTTCAGTTTCCTCTTTTCAACATGTATCAGTGGAGCATATGATTGGTTGAAGATATGGTGCAACTCAAGTGCTTTGTAATTTGAATCAGATAAGAATTTTGCAAGGCCTTGTCCGTTGATTAGTTTAGTGGGTTGTATGTTCATATCATATTCCATAAGTTTGAATATTGATTTTCCTCTCTTCCCCTCATTGTTTGGATGAACAAGGATCTCCCTTATATTGTTGCTAGGGACATAAGTGCTTATCTTAGACTTCCCATGAAGGATTTCAAGGCCTTCACTAAGGTATAAGCATGCTTTTCCAATATATCATATTTCAATTATGCATCCCTCATGGTTTTTATGAAAAAGGAAACGGGTTGTTCATACCCATCTTCACTCTTTTACAAAAATACAAAAATAATAGTCTCCTCAGAGGAAAAATGGAAAATTAGGAATTATTTGGAATAATCTGGACTAACTAGAACAAGGGCTTCAATTAGATCTTGTTTAATCCTTTGGAAGGATGATGTTTCTCCATGTGTCCACTTAAATTCAATATCCTTTCTCAGCATGCTTTTAATGGGCCTAATGATCTCAGAAACATTTGGTACAAATCCACTAAAGAAATTTATTTTACCCTTGAAAGAGTGTATGGCCTTCTTATTTCTGGGGATGTCAATTTTCTGAATGGAATCTACTCTCTCCGGATCTATCTTTATCCCTCCTGTAGATATAATGTGACCTGGGATATTTCCTTCTAACATAGCAAAATAGGATTTTCTAGGGTTCAATGATATTCCATTCCTTCTACATTTTTGAAATATTTGTTTCAGGTGTTGCAAATGTTCATTATCATATTTTCAAAAGATAGTGATGTCATCAATGTATATCACCATGAAATTGTCCTTTTCGCCCAAAAATGTAATGTCCATGGCCCTTTGAAAGGTGGCCCCTGCATTCATCAAGCCAAAGGGTATGTTGCCATACATGAAGGTGCCCCATGGAGTAGTGAGGAAAGTTTTTTCTTTGTCTTATTCAAACACTACTATCTGATTGTACCCGAAATAACCATCCAACATGGAAAATCTGTAAGAACCTACCACCCTTTTCAAAATGTGATCCATCTTGGGCAATGGATAGTTCTCTTTCAATGAACACTTGTTCAGGTTTCTGAAGTCCACAAATAACCATATTTCACCACACTTTTTCCTCACTGGCACCAAGTTGGCCACCCAATCTAAATATATCAAAGGCATGATAATCTTGGCATCAAACATCCTTTTCAATTCCTTTTCAATAGTAGACATCAACAAAGGGTTAAATTGTCTAAATCTATGCCTAAATGGCTTAGAGCCCACTTTTAGAGGATTTTTGTGTTGAATTATTTCAATGTCAAAGGTTTTCATGTCTTCATAAGACCATGCAAAAATATCAACAAATTTTGTCATAAGGATGACATACCTATCTCTCTGTTCATTTGGCAGTGCTTTGGATGTATTGACGATATTGGGATTTTTTGATGTGCCAATATTACAGTCTATAATCTCCTATTCCTGAATTTTAGTTGTAGCTTTCCTGCAGACATCATTGTTGTTAAAAAGTCTCTCCAGTGGGACTAAGCCTTTTGGAATATGATTTATTTTCAGTTCCACAATTTTGTGACTAGCCAACTTATTCAGAAAAGGAGGTGCCTACTAATTTTTTGTTTCATTATTCTCATTTTCTTGGTCAATAGAAATATTTGAGAATTCATCAATGGTTTGCAGAAATCTTTTGAGATCTTGATCGTCACTGAAAACCTGCGAGTGTTTGACATTTTATGGTACGGTTGTTATGTTTATAACCTCCATATCATACTTAAAATTTGGACCAATGGGAGGCATGAAAGTACTAGCATCCAGAGCTAAAGAGTATTCCCTTTGATTGGCATCTCTAGGGCCAAAATCAATATTGAACGCAAAAAATAAATTGTCAATTTTGTCCCATACCTCATTCATGTATTGGCTTAGCCTCACATTTTTTGTTTGATACATGTCGCGTACCTAATTTACAACCAATTCAACATCACCGAAGACTGGAAATTTTTCAATGGCCATATCTTTTTCAACTCTCAACCCCAACACTAAGGCCACATACTCTGCCATGTTGTTGGTTGTTTCAAATTCTATTTTGAATGAGAGTGAAACCACTTCCTTAGAAGGGGAAATAAGGACTTTTCCAACACTAGAGCCTTCCTTTGAAGATGAACCATCAAAATACATCTTCCAGATTTCATTTCCTTGGCCTATCTCTTTCTAGTTGTTTCATTTCCTAACTAATAATTCTCAATCATCATCATTAATATGAAAAATATATGACCCAATTTCATCTTCTACAACATAGATCGCATGATTACCTGGATTGTGATGATCACTTGAAATGTAAGCCAATCTGAATTCTCTATACAATATTCTATGTTCTCCTCTAAAAACAAGGATGGTTGCATATGTAAGATCGATATGAAAATATCCTCCCACTTTCTTGGCCCAAGACCTAGATAAAATCATGCCAAACTTGGAAGGTATATCAACTACAACAATATCCATAAAAACAATTTTCATGGGAAACTGAGATAAAGAAACAACCAAATCTTTAATTACCCCCAAACATTTAACCCTTTTAGAATCAAATAAGTAAAGTTCCTAGTATGTCTTGGTGATTTCTCACCCCAGATCATCCATGACAACCTTATGAATAACATTGTGTGAGGCCCTATAGTACATAAGGAAGTTGTGAATAATTTGTTCATGGACATTCAAAGATATGTACAAGGGTGGGGAAGCATCAGACCCATCTTCAATGTGTGGGACAACGATGATAGAAGGATTCTCATCTTGTAGATTTATCACATCAGATGAGACAACAGAAGAAGGTGGATACAAAACCTTCATGATATAAGTTTTAAAAGGATCATTTTTCATTAACTCTATCAAAGGTACAAGAATATTAATTTTTCTTAACTCATCCTCTATATTAAAATAAGTTGCATGTATATCCACTTGTTTCACCTATGAAGCAATAAGTTTAGTTGGTTGTTGTTTTTGATTTTCCTTGTTTCCTATGTCTTTGTTTGGACCTTACTTGGGTGGAAGATCTGATTTCTTATTCTGAGTTGGAACAATTTTTTTGGGACCCCATGGCCTAGGCTTTAGATCATACTTATTTTGAGGTTGAATTTGAAAAAAATCATCTCCCTTTCTATCATCATCAAACAAGTTTGACATTAGATAAATTCCATACTCTGACTAGGTTAGGTGACTAGTATAGAGATGATCTTCATGAAAAAGGACTCCAGAATCATCTCCAATATCATTACTTTCCTCCATCTCTTCAACTCCATTGTTCTGAAAAGGGGGTACAATCCTATGATCGTCAACATTCATTTTTTCCCTCTGCATGATTTGAGCGGCATTATTAGGATTTTTGAACTGATTAGGGTTTTTGTTTGCAACTTCCTGATAAGTTCTACTTGGATGCTTGATTTCCCATTTTAATTTAGCTATCTCTGAAGTTAGAGCCTTCAATGTTCTAGTCATCTAATCAAGTTTTGGGTCAGATTTTGTTCGGTTAGAAGAAGAATAAGGAACCTCTTCTCTATATTTCTTTTTGTCCCTGTCATATTTGGTCTTCATTTTTTCTGATGCTAGAATATTAGGCTCTACCTCAATGGTTTCCTATTGCATAGATAAGAAAGTGGTGGAAATTCTCTCCCTTAACATGAGAGAAAATTAAGCATCAAATTCATTTGCAAACATGATCTTGGATGAGGCTTCAGTTGGCTTGATATCATCATGGATTTTGTTGTATATCTTATTAAACCTTTTAGTGAAATATGACATAGACTCACCATTCTTCCTTCTCAAATCCCCAAACTCAGTGATGTATTACAGGTAATCGCTCCTATCTCCCCATTGTTTTATAAAGACTTCATCCATTGCATCAATACGTATAATAGAGTCTAGGGTAATACCCAAAAACCACTTCCTTACCTCTCCATCCATTATCTACAAAAAAACCTCATCCAAACATATGCATGTTCAATGTTAAAATTTTCTACAAAGATGTAAAAGGATACCAGATGTTCCTCAACAATCACATCTCCTTAACCATTGTACCTAGGAAGATATTTCATGTAGTATCTTGTTGGAAATGCATTTAGGTTTTGAGGTAGCAGTAATGGTGCATATCTAGCTGTAATGATGGCTTCCATCCTATTTACAACCATATTTGGGAAAAGTGGGCCTTGAGGCTTAGGAGGAGATACTGGGGTAGTTTCTTGAGAAGATGATGAGGTAGAAGTTGAAGCTGGAGATATCTGCTAGCTTATCAAAAGGGGATTTTCAACAATTATAATCTCATGCTACTTCTTGTTGAGGACAAAGGCAACCTTTTCATATGTTGGCCTGCCTTTTCATGGTAAGGGATGCCTCTGAGAAAGTGTGGATTTTCTTAGTTGGCTCTCTAGATCATAAATTGTTGTGTCACCATTAAGATTAGGGTTGGATTTTTAGGCTTTAGTATGATCATACTTTGATCTATTTAATCCCTTCTTGGGAGATAGAGTTCATTTAGTGGATTTTCAATTAGTGGAGTCACCATGTGAAAGATGGAAGTCATTTTTGTGCCTGATCTTTGTTGACCATCAAATATCAGATCTGATCATTATCGTTCTCCCATAGAAATATTGATTCATTACTATGTTTCCTGGAAATGACACCAAAATATTTTGGTCCTAAGGTATGCACCTGACTACTAAAGGCATAAATAGGCCATCTCCATTGTTGGGATAATTGGTTTTTATAAGTTTGGTTTAAATTTTTTGATGGTCAATTGATGGATGAGTTTCAAGGGCATGTGTCTAATTAGACTATTTCACAATATTCACTACAATATTTCCCTTATTCAGTGGCATGCATTTTGGTGTAGAAAAAAAAATATATAAAAGTAGAACAAAAAACACTGACAAGCATACAATGTATCACTTGAAGCTAGAAATTTTAGATCTAACACATTGAATTAAACCTAAAAAAATACTTGGAGTACATTTCTCAACGGGTTGTAAGAACATTAGCTGAAAGAGAGAATATTTTCTTTCCAAAACATTCAACATGCATCTAAATAAGAAGAAAATACAAACAAGATTGAGAAAGACAGTTTGTTCACCAGAAATTATATTCACTGAGTAGAAAACTTTGTAGATATTACACTGCATAAACCCAGTTTATATCTTGATAGCTTGATGCACGTAAAAACGTTGAACCTATTTACATTCCCATTTTCTTCTATTTATCCACCGAAGGGATTCAAATGCCTATCTCAGATCCTAAATTCTAATGGTTAATCTATTCATTACATTCATATTTGTATATCTTAAACTTCACCATTCAATTATGATTACTTTTCATGAACATTTTTTTGCATTGAGTGAAGTAAAGTTTAGATGCTAGTTTGCAAGGATAACTCCCCTTTTCTGGGACCACAAATTCGACCTAACAAAACATTGTTTTAATCGAAAAGACATTTTATTACAACTAGTTGTAGTATCTCAAACTAAAACAAAATATTCTCGAACGGAAACTAGAGTCATTGTTTATAACAAAAGTGTAGGAGATGCACAACAAAAGTCTCTAAAGGATGGAACTTGTTGCTAACCTCACATGGATCCACATGTATGCCACTGATTGGAGAAAGGCCTTCAACATTGGAGAAAAACTTGTTGAGGCTTTAGATCTTTTTAATTTTTGAGAACACCTGACTTAGATGATTTCCTTTATGAACATGCAAGTATTTTGATGTTTTTTGTCCAACTTTTGGTACTTCCTCTATAAGTTTGAATGTTGCATCTCAAGTGCTTGATTTTATTGCTGCAGCGCTTGAACAATTTTCCTCATATTTTCATTATGTTTTTTTAGGGTTTCCACTTGCTTCTTACTGTCCTCCATTTCCTTGTTACCTTCAAATTTAGGTTTGATCTCAATTCCCAATGCATTTTTAGATTTATTTTCATACTCTTCCTTAGCAACAAGCCTGTTGCGATAAATGGAGAGCTTAGTTTTCCTAGGTCTCGTCTCATAGCTTGGATTCTTCTCACGTTTTTCTATAATGTTTTCTTTCAAATCCTCATGTACCCTCAACATTTCTCCCCCATGCCTTTGGTTTGGTATCTTCTAAATTTTTCTTTGGGGCATGTTTTGTTTCTTGACCAATCTCTTCTAAATATTTCTCTGGGTCTCAACTAGCTTCTTCTAAATATTTCTCTGGGGTTAGAACTGTGGTGTAATCTATTTCAAAATCATAAACCTTAATACCTAAGATTTGTACCTAGTTTCTCTTATTTTTGGTCTTACCTATTGGAATTTCCTTCAAAGTGTGGATGGTCATTTCTTCCATGTTGGAAAACTAAGAGGGATCTTCTTTAATTTCTTGATCTTCTATTACAATTAGCTTTTGATATTTAAGGGAAGGATTGAACAAGGATTTGGAGTTTAGCCTAAATCAGTTGGTCAACCTGGTCTTTCGATTTGGTTTACTTGGCATATATAGGACCTGTTTTCCCTTTTTATTTCTTCCCTATTTCACGTTAGGAGGATCTCCAATATGTGTGTTCGATGGTACAAAGTCAACTGTGGCTTCTTCAAGACTAGCCTGCTTATTCTTTTTTTTTTTGCTTGGTTTTAGTTTAGGAGATTTTTACACCTGCATACCATTGGGCACAGGTTCAACCTCAATTTTCTTAAGATATGGTCGAACTGCTAGACAAACCTATTTTTTACCCTTTCTGACATATACTTTGTCACTTTCTCTGGCCCTCTTTTTCACTGTGGATGACCTCAGTTTCCTCTTAGGTATTTACCCCTTTTATGGAGTGGTGGATCTTCCTTTGACATATTGGGTCCTTCTTTTTGAAGGTAGGGTTTTTTATTTGGCATGTTGGATGAATTTTGATGAACTTCCAGGCTCTATGAAAACCCTACCTACCTGTGGAACTTCAATTTCTTGTTTTGATGGTTTTTTAGTGTTTGGCTCTTCATCCTGTAACCCTAGAGATATTAAACATTTTCCCCAAGATATTCCCAATTCACTAATATCATATTGAACAAATATTTTTATAAATCCATGATGGTATAGGCTCCTGTGAGAACTTTGAGGATAGTTTTGGACTTTTTTTTCCATCTTGGTTAGGATTTTCAAAAGGTAGAATGGGAGATTCATCTCCTTATCACCATTTAAATGCATGATAAATATAATATGACAGCAATGGATAAATGAAAACCTATCTTCTTTAGTGATGTATCTTTGTATTACTGATAGGATGCCCCTCCATTCCTCTCTCAACCAATGGATCAAGATGCCTTGGATCCAGTCTAGGCTTTGATGCTCTGCTACCAAGAATTGGTTGCATACCTCATCCTATAATTTTCCTTTCTTGAGCCACCTATTTCCACTAATAGAGAGAGAAAATGTTGTTGCAATATAATTCTCTATCACGTGGATGATTACACCCCGAACTTGCACCTGGAATCCACCAAAACTCTGTGCAAAAATCAGAGTGATTTTTGTATGATGTCCATTGAAAGAACATATGAAACTGTACCACTTGCCCCTAATGAATATATCCATGATATTTGGTATGACTTTGAACAACTCAATCAATGTTGGCTCTACCCTTTGAATTTTCTAACACTCTCATGGTGATATCATCATCCCTAGTTGTTGATAATGGTGGCCAAGACTATGCACCACTTAGGGTTCTTTCAATAACCACATTGAAAATTAAACAAAGAAACAATGTGCAATATTTCAAGGGTGATAGGAACAAATGAGCAGGATTTGGGTGTCAATAGGCTTTATTCAAACTCTAAAATATTTTTAAAACCCGAAAAACTCATTAAAACAAAGTTTTTATGTTGATTGGAAGAATGTTGTCATTCTTTCAATTAATACTTTTACACCTATAGGCCTAGGATAATCCTCTTGTGATCCATCAGTTATATAAAACATGATGATAAGACTTGTCCAAACTCAAATCAAGACCTAACTCAAGCTTACAAAAGAAAAACAACTAGCATTCAACAAAGAATGGATGACAAAAAATAAAATGACCTAACACACAATGAATAAGAAAGACTAACTAAGAGCTAGGTTGATAGATGAATAGGTTGGTTTGGTGAGAAGAATGAAGAGGTGTAGGCCTATGATATAACATACATCAAACCTTTCTATCAATTGTGTACCAATCATGTACCATATCATGCAACAACCATGTACCGAAACCTATACCATACCATTTACATCAACCATGTCTATAAAACATGTACATCAACCATGTACCGAACCTATAACATATCATGCATCAACCATGAATCAAAACCTATACCATACCATGTATCAACCATATACCATATCACTTATGATATGTCTCAATCATACCATACACCTTGTACCATAAGATATCATCAATGATGTTCCTCAACCAAGTACCATAAGATGTTCCTCAAGCATGTGATAAGATCACCATGACATATACCAAACCAGATACCATGATAGCCAAGATATACATATAACAATGTATCATATCATCAAAAAGGAGTACCATATCATGTACCATCATAATCAAGACATGCCTCAAGCATGTACCATAAATATAATCCTCAATAACACATTTTAATCATACCTATGATCCTATAACATACTTGATACACAATATTACATACCTATAGCTCTTCCTCAACTTTCGCAACAAGAGAATAGCATCTTCATCAAACTTTACCTCAGTCTCACAGGAATAGTTTGGGATTAGTCACAAACCCTAAATTTAAACAAGAATAAATCTGTAGTTGTAATGAATAAAGTTATTAAATTTTAACCATGGATATTTTGAGATCTTTCTTCCATCTCCTCAAAATTTGAGGGTCTGAAACATTTTAGAACAAAAGTTATAGCGGAAATGGAAAACCTTCCTGAATTTTAGGCTATTCTAAAGAGAGACCTTGTACAGCACGAGATGCATTCAATATTTTATATCTAATTTTGAATCTCACACAAGACATACTAACAACTATTATGTTTCCATTTAAGTTTGTCTCACATACTTTGTATCCTCTATGAAGAAGTTATGACTATTTTACCTGGAACACCAGTTTAAGACTAGTTTCAAGACTATTCAAAAACCCTATCTTCCATAGAGAGTATCTCCAAAAATACAATGATCGAGAAGATGAAATGTTTAGCACAGGTACCTTGGCATGTGTTATCAACCTCCTCCAATTTTCACGATCTGAATCACTCTAGAAAACAATTGATAGTGAAAATGATAAGATGACCTTTTAATAACATACCTTAGAACACATCATCACAAGACTTCATCCTCCCTTGGAATTTCCCCCTTCTCTACTTCCTGTTCCATCTAAAATTTTCCTCAAATGTCCTTGGTTACCACATATATGAATCACTTACTCACATAGAATATATTCAATAGATTGTGTGTGTGAATTTACTTATGAGTGACTTCTTGAGGTGTATATATACTTTTTCTAGGTAACCTCTTTCCTTAAATTTAGAGATTCTTGAACTTTCTTGTTACAACCACTTTAACCTTTCATTAATGACCTATGACTAATTATGGGATTCTTAAACCATATTGCAACCAATTAGGGGATTCATAACCCATCTTTTGGGCTTCCAACTTTATGACCTCATAACTCCTCAACTGTTAGGAACTACGTGACATTCCACCTACTGTTGGAAACAAAATGAGGATGACTATCCATATATGAGTGTATTGCCTACATTTATACTGCCATTCATGTCCTTATTCCTAAAAACAATTCAGGATTCATGACCACACCTATGGTTTTCTTGTAGACTTATTAAACACATCTTCCCATAAGGGCCATGCTTAGAGCTACACTATAAGGGGACCACTTTGGAGATTTCTCCAAATACACCCATCACAAATGTTTAAATCAATGACAACAATTACTCATTGACATCAATGGAAACCAAGTTTCCAACAACATCAATGAAAACCAACTTTCCATCACAAATAATGTCTCAGAGGTGATATCATTCATGGGGATTGTAGGTTATTATAGAAGATCTATTGAAGTATTTTTGAGAATTGCATATCCAATCACGTCCTTACAAAATAAGGGTGAAAAGTTTGTACCTCCAAATATGAGGAAATATTTCAAAAATTGAATAATTTATTAATGAGTGCACCAATCTTGAATATTTCTAATCGAAATGAAGATTTCATTGTGTGCACTGATGCATGCGAGGAAGGACTTGGATGATTCCTTAGTGAAACTGGGCATGTGATATGATAAGAGTCAATAAAGTTAAAAGAGCATGAGAGACACTATGTCACTCATGATTATAATTGGTATTCATAGTTCATTCCTTAAATATGTGGAGGCATTATCTTATGGAAAAACAATTTGAGCTAAGGGCAGCCATAGTGGTCTGAAATATTTGTTTGGACAACCAACTTTGAATGCTATACAAATCAGATGGTTCGAATTTATTGGTGAGTATGATTTTGAGATAAAACATATCAAAGGAAAAGAGAAAATGTCATTGATGCACTTAGTAGGAGGGTGCCTGAGATGCATGTTGCATTCATTAACATGTACAGATATGATTTGAAAGTTCAACATAGCCATCGAGTTGGTTTGCTATAGACATTTTCCATTCCAGAGTGGAAATGAGAAGTGGTGACAATTGATTTTATTTCCAACATGAAAAGATCAGTGAAGAAACATGATTCTATCATGGTGGTGGTGGATAAGATAACAAAATCTACTCATTTTGTTCCAATCAAATTAAATCTCAAGGTAGAAAACTCTGTAGATATTTATATGAAATAAATTTTCAGGCTACATGGTGTGCCCAAGGCAATTTTTTCTTATAGAGATCCCAATTTTAAATAAAAATTTTGGAAGGGATTATTTAAATTACTTAGGACAAATTTGAATTTTAGCGCAACATATCACCCAGAATTAGATGGGAAAATACAAAGTTTCAATTAGGTGATTGAATATTTGATAAGGATGTATGTGATGGAAAAACCATCAAAATGGGAATATTATTTACATTTAGTGGAATTTTCTTACAATAATAGGTATCAAGCATCTTCACAGATGAGCCCATTTGAAGCATTATATGGTAGAAAGTTCAAAACACCAGTGATTTGGGACAACCCAACATACATAGTAGTGGTTGGGAAATAATTGCACAGGGAAATGGAAGAATAGATGGTGAAATTAAAGTATAATTTAAAGGGTAATAAAGACAATAAGAGAAGTTATGCAGATAAGGGATGAACTCAATTTTTTTTTCAAGAGGGTGGCCATGCGTTCTTAAAAGTGAAGGCCAAGAGAAGTTCCCTAAAGTTGGGAAATTGTTCAAAGATGGAAACATATTATTGTGAACCATTTGAGATCCTAGAGAGGATTGGTCATATTCCATACATGATCTCCTACCTACATCCATGTGAATTCATAATGTATTCCATGTGTCTTTCCTTAAAAAGTATGTTCCTAATTATAATAATGTAATTGATTGGAATGTGATTTAGGTGGAGAAAAAATGAGACTTTCGAGTTCAACTAATGTGCATGTTGGATCTGAAAGTCAAGATTCTCCGGAATCAAGAAATAGTGATGGTAAAGGTCCAATGGACCTACTACAATCATGAAGATGCAACATGGGAGCATAAGGATGCCATGTGGGAGGAGTACCTGCATCTTTTTGAATATTTTTTTTATTGTAGATGTGTATATAATTCACTAAGGACAGTGCATAAATAAGGGGGGGTATTATAATACCAACATGACAAGCCCAAACTATGAATACAGATCTACTTTATAGGTTGGTGAGCCAGGATATTTGGGCCAGATTGCCATTATATATATGCTTTCAAGAAAGAGTGCCTATGTTATTATTAGGCCACATAGCTTATATGCTAAAAGGGTAGTGATCCTATCACTATAATATGTAATTAGACTCAATGGTATTAATAAAAATACATCACTACTATAGAAGAATCAAACCCAAGAGTATGTGGGAATAAAACTCGATTAGAGGTTAATAGAGCTAAGAGTCTATGAAGAGGGGCTAAGTCAAAGGATATTACACCAAGGTAATATTATAAAAGTATTTCCTAAAGTATAAATCATGTGATATTGTTTATCCTAAGTTCCTAAAGGTTTGGAATGAATTTCTACGTGGATTCAAATCTATCTCATAAGGTGACAAGTGCCAAATTAAGAGAATGTGAATATATTGTGAGGAGTTGGTGTAATTCCATCATTCACTCAAATATTTCCATCCATCATCTGTACCTTTTCTTGAGTGTAATTTGAAGCTTCCTTCCCTTTAAATACTTGGGGGTTTGGGTTGAAGAAGTAGGTTTTCAATCCTATGAAGCATTCTCTCTATGTGAGAGAATTGTTGGGATAGTTCCTTGTATGTTGGCTAGTGTGTGTTGAACTCTTGGAGAAACATTGTGCTTTGGGTTCCATAGAGCTATGAGAATTCCTATCTAGCCTATTGTTGAATCCCTTGAAGGGAAGTGGGCAACCAAAGAATTGTTGAAGAGAAGGGGTACACTTCTTGGGATGGGACAAGTTGTGAGGAATGGGAGGTGGTGAGTTGGGAACTGTTGTTGGAGTTGACACTAAGACTATACTTAGTTGAGCTGTTGTCAGAACTTAGTTTGGATAAGGAGACTTTTCCATAATGGAGTCATTCCCCCAACTAATGGGTGACCTGGTGTTGAGAGAATATGTATAATTGAGTCTATGGCTAAGAGGAACATCTGAGGTTTGCATGAAGTTGGTGATTTACCATTAAAATATTATATATATATATATATATATATATATATATGAACTAATTATTGTGTGTATGTTATGTTAATTTCATATGCTTAAATTGTATATAATTGTATGCATATAACATATACTACTATGATTTCATATTATGTTCATATGCAAGGGATAAATATTAATCAACTGGTATCAAAGTCGTAATGGGTGAAATTCAACACAATTTGAATTTTTAGTTGTGACATAAGTCAAACTTTTGTGTTCCATGGCCCTACTTGGGGTTGGGGATGTTATGATGCAGACCCCTTCAAAACTTCTCCTCTAGCAACATACGAGACCTCCACCTGATATATTTCCTTTTCCCATATGGGAACTTGAAAGTCCAATTATGCCCACCTGTTAGTATGAATTTCCACACATGTCCTCCTAACAGTCTATGAGATCCTCCAATGATCTCATTTCATTGCCCACCTGGCAATATGAAAATCCATCTCTACTCTCCTGGAAGTTTATGAGATCTTTATTTGATATCACCTCCTCCTCATCGCTGAGGTGTCTTCCAATTTCTAGTTCACAGACATAAACCACTTCTTCCTCTGGGTCATTGAGGTTTTCGACATACCTCAACCACCTATTTAATAGTTGTTGTTGTCCTCTGGCCAATAATCTCTTGACTAACCACTTCACCTTATTCTTCATGGGCCACTCATACACCCAATGCACTTTAGCATCTCACTACATTATTAATGTCAGTTGCTCCATCCTTTCTCTTATCTCACTAAGCTCCAGATCCATCTCTCGATTGCTCTTCTTCTTGTGGTCTTCTCTTCGACCACACCCATGGCCTTCAGTAGCCATTTTCACCTTATACATTCTCTCCTTGCAAGCCTATGGATCAATCTACACCTAATAGCATCTCCATCTTCTCTTATAGCTCACCTGGTTGTTTAAATTTTTGTTGTTGTTGTATGTGTGAAACAACTTCCTTGCAGAGCATCAGTATCATGCTCCTTCACCTGTTGTCTACAGGAAAATTCCTGTTTGTGATACCACCTAAAATTATCAGGTCATATCCTTTCATCATATCTCCCTTTATCTGCTATCTACAAACAAAATTATGGCCTCCTCCTCTTTCTCTTTTTCCTGAAATCTATAGACGAAATTCAAGCTCTATCTCCTTTTTCCTGAAATCTACAGACAAAAATATCATCAATGATAGCACCTAGTATCAGAGTATATCCTTTCACCATCTCTCCTTTGCCTACATCTACAGAAAAATAATGGCTTTGTCCTTTGTCTTCCTTTTTTGCTATCTTCAAACAAAATTTGGCTCTGATACCACCTAATGCAGACCCCCTTCCCTCTTGGGCCTGCGCGACCTCCCAGTCTCTGGATCTTTCCTTCTTTCGATTTGGATCAACTCTTTGGGCCCCTAATTGAACCCAAAACAAATCTATACAAGTCCCTTTTTCCTCTTTAGGAATAGTTCATGTGAATACCCAAACCCTTTGTCTGCATGCTCTGGCACTCTTCAATTTTCGGGCACTAGCTCCTTTACACTATCCCCTTCCTTCAATATTTCCCTGGGTTATAACCTTGCGGAACTATATGATTGAAAGAGTTGGCAAGAGTGGTTTAGAACAACCCGTGTTTTCCCCACAATTCACCTCCAGCTGCCACATATCTCTTCATCAAAATAGTGGTTGAAATTGCAGCCCGCTCAAGAAATATTATCTTCCGAGCTTGTCCTGGCCCCACAATTTTTACCCACCGCCGATCTTCAACCTCTCAGCGCTACTTCTCGATCAATAACTGTTATTGAATATTTACCTGTCTCTAGCCAACTATCCAATCAATGACCTCTTCTCCCTTCATGCACGATCTCATACCTGCATGATCTATCACCACGTAACTCCCCTCTAAATCAACGACTGTCATTGATTTTGGATTTTTGGCCTTCAGAAGTTTTGACTCTAAAAATTTCTCTTTCTTCATATGGAAATATTCTGGAGTGGAATATCTATTGCCACCTGTCTCCCTGAACCTACGGCTAGGATTCCCTCCATGAATCCGGCCTTCAGGGATCTTAATTCTCAAATTCTCACCTATGTTGACTGGGTATCTCCTAGAGTGGAAGATTTGTTGATGCGTGTCTCCACAATAAATGGCTCTGCTCCCACTTTAGGACTTTGGCCCCCTCAATCATATCAACGGTCCTTCCACTCCCTCCTCGATCAAAGATTGATATATTATTCAGGTCATCGAACCAGTCCTTCCTCTACTTTCCTCTAGAGTCCTAGATTTGGCACTGCATGTCCTCCTTCACATCGACGACTCTCAGCGTTTCTGGGATTTTTGCCTTTGGCATTCTCAAATCTCAACAACCACAAATCTCCAAAGTGAAATCTTTCAAAGTGTTGGATATTCTGACACCTATCCTCTCTTGATCCAACGATTATTTAATGGTTGTATAACAAAGTGAATATCCATCCTCCATGTGTCCCTTCACATATCAATGATCCACGTGCTCCTTGTGGGATCAACCACCCTTAACCACTTCGACCTTCAATGCTTCGAAACTTTTCGAAACTTCTTTCCATAAAAACTGTGTAGTGGAATCCTTCGAAGTCCACAATATAGTGACACCTGTCCTCTTCAAGATTGATGGCTATAGTTCTCTTTGACTGTTCAAGCTTCGGTGATGTCAAACCTTTCTCCTTTGCATTCTCCCAGAGTGACTTCACCGAGAATTCACTATCTCTCGCCATGTGCCATCGTGGATCTAATGGTCCATCTTTTCTTCGGCTCTTCGGGATTTGGCGATCTCAGTTCTCAACTGAAACCCGAGTACAACTTACCCGGAGCTCGTGATATATTGACAAGTGTCCTTTTGCAGATCGATGAATATTGTCCCTTTGACTCTTCGGGCTTCGGGTGTTTCAACCTTCTTTGCGCTCATTACTCCCGGAGCGCCTTCACCCAAAATTGATGGATTTCCTCCATGCGTCCTCCCGAATGATGGATGGTCCCAAATGACTTCGAGACTTCAATACTTTTGTGATTCCACAAAGCGTTAAAGCTCACACACCTTCTCGTGATTAGATGGTGGCTGATTCTCTACGCTCATATCCAATGCCTGAATTCTATTTCCTCCTTAACACTTCCTTATGTCACTGGACATTGATTTAACGGTCCAGGCTCCTTTCCCACAACCAATCTAACAGTTGTTGTCGCTCCTCCTCCTGAGCTTCCACCTTCTCATGACCTGGAAGATTTTGAATGTGTTCAAATATTTCTTTGGCCTTTGAACTTTCTCCTGCAAACCCAACCTCTGGGTTTCTCCTGTGCATTTGAAAACACTATCTCTCCCGAGATTTTGGACTTGGCATAAGTTTGTTTCTTATGCTCTCTTTGCGTTATCTCTTATGAGATTTAGAACTTAGAATAAGTCCGTCACCCATGCACTCCTTGCATTATTCCTTTTGAGCTTGATCTCCTCAAATATTTCAATCTCCCATGCACTCCTTGTGTTTCTTGAATTTCATCAAACTCAGATCTAAAGCATTTCTTGAAAATAAATTCTTCTCTTCCTCCTAGAGTTCCCCTTTCTTGATACACACCTTGTAGAGCTACTTCTACAGAGTATTCAGTAACTCTGTTCTTCGCGAACTCAACACAGAGTTATTCCTGTGCACACTTGCACTTGCTCGATGCCCACTTCGCAAAGCTCTATAGAGTTCTTAGTAACTTTGCTTCTCTCTAAACTCAAAAAAGAGTTCTTCCTATGCACTCCTTACACTTCTGTTGATGAATGTTCAATGATATCCCTCCTGAGATTTCCGTGAGGGTAACTCATCTCTGTTAACACACTCCTTGCATACTGTGTGCATTCCTTGCACTGGGAAACTCTAAGATGAGAAACAATTGAAACTCATACAATAATTCACCAGTTCATACATTCAAACATGAATGACATATAAAAGCATAACAATGAATACCAATACGTAAACACACCGTATGCAGGAAAAAATACTTCTCTATTATCTCTGTGTGTATATACAGATGCTTACAAAAAATGGACTGCAACAGAGTCCTAGTTCTCTCAAGATCTCTCTCAGAACTATTCTACCTCCTAAGTCTCCTAAGACTCTCTCCCCGATATCTCTCTCTCAATTCTCCTAGTTACAAAAGAGGGCTCTACGATCTTATCTACTTCATCGCCTTAGTGCTATCATTGTCTCAGTTATGACACCATACTCCTATGGCTCATTCCATAAATGAACGTCCAAACCTGACTATGATCTGGACTTGCTACAAGAAACCAGTTAAGGCAACCTTATCCACTACTTGTACAAAGGTATGGCCTGGCTCTTACAACCTTACAACACAAAAATCCATATTGAATCATATTTCAAATTTTAAAAATGGGAGGGTCGGTGCCTTTCCCTTTCTCCATTGTGTGTCTGCGTGTTGATGTGTTGGCGCATTTGCTGAGTTTGAGCGATCTTCTTGTATCATACTCCACTGCTAGGAAAAAAATGATCTCCTACTAATGAGTTCCTCTTATCCAGTGTTGAAATCCTCCTGGATCCCAAACTCTTCCTTGGAGTTGTATTCTTGCTCCTCTGCCTTCCTGTTGTTGCTGTTGTTGCATCTTCCTTTTCTTCTTTCCATCTACTATGGCAAGGTGTCCTCTGCTCAACTTCCCTTTTCTAACTGCTTCTGTTGACCTCAACATCAACTTCCTGATATCCTCTATCACCCTGTCCAACTGCTCTATTGGTTGGTTCTCTTTATGTAGTCTTCTAGGCTGCAACTCTTCCTTATCAGTGGGTAGATCCACTTGATCACCCTTGCGACTTTCCCCATATATTGTGGCCTTAGCTTTCCACCCTGCTAAAAAATTCAGTTCTACAGTCCCATCGTTGACATGCTACTAAGTTTCTCCTTCTAACAAATTTTCTTCTGCCAGTTCTCCTCTTGGTATATCTCCAGTTGCCTCCAACCGTTCCTCGGGATGGTATGCTTCTCCATATTCTTCCAACTTGACTTGTTGGATGTGCAAGATTTCAAGCATTACCCTTGTCTCTAGGGCTTCATATTATTCATACATATCAAAAAAATCCATGTTGTCCATTTCCTTTGCTGATGTAGGCTCCAGTGCTGCAGTCATCTCTGTTTCAGCTTCCTGGATTAAAATTTTGGGCCATTCTTCGGAATGCTCCTCCCCTTCTATTGGGGTAGACATCAGTGTCTGCTCCATTTCTTCCTCTTCTCCTTCAGAAACTTTTGATATCTACTCTTTCATCATGACAATCATCGTTGGTTGTCCTTCTTCTATTGTTGCATCTGCAACACATTCTCTAGCTTCGAATGGGTTGTTTGGTAGGAATATCCGAATTCCCCCAATGATCAGAATGCTCCTCTGATCCTCCTCTTGGATGGTGAGAGTGTTTAACTTCTCATCATCTCCATTCACATGGTCTGCAAATCCACATGAATCTTCATCTATCAGCACTCCTTGCTAACATGAACTCATGTCTGAGCTCCTAATACTTTCAAACAATCTCGTTTACTTCTCCCTGCCCACCTGGAAATTTGGGATTTCTCTTCTACCCACCTAGTAGTATATGAGATCAAACGATCCCATCTCATTCCCCATATAGAAATTTGAACTTTCATCACTTCTCCTCTAGCAGCATACAAGAGATCCACCTGATCTATTTCCATTGCCCACCAGGCCACTTGAAAGTCCAATTCTTCCCACCTGGAAGTATGAATTTCCACTGTTGTCCTCCTGACAGTATATGAGATCCTCCAATGATCTCATTTCATTACCCACCTGGAAATATTAAAATAATCTCTTCTCTCTTGGAAGTTTATGAGATATTTATCTAATATCACCTCCTCCTCATCACTAAGGTGTCTCCCAATTTTTGGTTCACCGACGTAAACCACTTATTCCTCTGTGTCACTTAGGTTTTCAACATACCTTAGACACCTCTTTAATAATTTTTTCTTCCCTCTGGCCAACAATATCTTGACTGACCACTTCACCTTATTCTTCATGGGCTACTCATACACCCAATGCGCTTTAGCATCTCGCTGCATTTTTAATGTTATTTTCTCCATCCTTGCTCTTATCCCACTAAGTTCCAGATCCATCTCTGGATTTCTCTTCTTCTTACGGTCTTCTCTTTGACCACAACCATGGCCTTTAGTAGCTATTTTCACCTTCTACATGCCCTCCTGGCAAGCCTATGGATTAGTCTAGACCCAAGAGCATACCCATCTTCTCTTACAACTCACATGGTTGTTAAAATTTTTGTTGTCGTTGTATGCATGCAACAACTTCCTTCCAGAGCATCAGTACCCTGCTCCTTAACCTGATGTTTGTTATAACCCTAAATTTCACTTGACATGCATACCTGGCATCAGGCCATCTAACTTGCTATATTTATCAAGCCATTATTGAACAACTCTTCGAAAAAAACATCATTTTGAAGGTGTACGTGGCCTGCACCATTACTTCCCATGTACACACGATTGATGAGCCACTACAACCCGCGTACACTCACAAAATATCAAGAAATGTGCAAATTTGCATAGGATACTTGCTTCTGGGCCGTTACTTAACCATTTGACTTCCCATATCCAGTCACCCCAACCGTTACTATCCCTTTTGTCCTATAAAAGAAGGGGTTGGGGTCCCATTGCAAGGGGGAAGCATGAGAGCAAAGAAACTCTACCCATTTTATCAATCCCCCTTTGCCCCAATTACAAAGCCATTACCATTTCCCTAAGAGAGAACTAAGGAGGATAAGAACACATGGAAGCAGTTGGTGCATGGTGAAGAGGATCCAAGGACCAAGTTTGAGTAGCAGTGTCAATCTCATGTTGTAAGTGACTTTTTGTGAGATTAATATAAAAAAGCACTTTTTCCGTCCCGCCAAATGATGCCTTAAACTTATATGAGTTGTTTACATTTCTTGTTTATGATGTCTAACCCACTAATTGATATGTATAATGCATGCTTGTAGTTTCTTGTTTGTCTTTTGATGAATACAGGTCAGCCTTGGGAGGATATTTGCAGTCAGGAAATAACCAAGCACAAAGGGATTGACATCAGACACAGAGTTTAAGGTAGGCCTATTAGATCCCTCTCTCTTGTCTTTCTTGTATGATTCTAGGGTAATGTTGGGATAGTGATTAAAAGTATGAGACATTAGATGGTTTTCTCTGCCTACACTTTAGACCCTTAGTGTAGTCCGTAGAGGGTTTTTCCCGCTATAGAAGAATTGGTGACCATACTAGGGATGCCTCTATTATATTTGGGGATATTTCTTTTAGGGTGCTTTGAATCGATTTATTCACTGTTTTCTGAGTTTCTATAAGATTTTGTATCTTTAAGGGATGCTGGTCTTCCATACCAGTACTCCCTGCCTATGTTGGACTGTTGTTTTTCCCACTTTTTGAAGAGTTACAGAGGTGTACATGGCCTGTAGTGGGCCTGCATGCATACATACACACCCTGCCCTTGGACAACCCACGTACATACATTGGTTTTTGAAGTGTCAGTAGTAGCGTGCCTGTTGAGAATATTTTTGTAAAAAGAAGAGGTAGTCATCCTGTTCCTTGTTAGGAGTCACACTTCTCAGGGGTTTTCTTGATCTAGTCTTGGTCTCTGTTATAGTAGTCTGTAGCCTAGGTATGACTTCAGTATAGCTTTCTTTTTATCAAAGTTTTCTTGTGTTTTCTTTAATAGGGTTTTTAGACAAGTTGGTGAATCTGCTTTGATCTTCCTATTTTGTTTTATCGGTGACTCCCTGTGATCTACGATTGGGCCAAAATCCATTTCTTGGTCCTCTCTTGTCATCATTTTTTCCTTTTTTTATTTGGAAGAAAATAAAAGAATTCATTTTCAAATTTCTAATTTTGAAGCATAAAACAATAAAAAAAAATCTTCCATTACTTTGTTTGGTAAATTAGTTTAGGTTAGTTGCTTTGTTTACCAAGGAAAAATAAAGTTTTCTTAAGTTATTTACTTGAAATATTAGGACATTAAGTAGCTCATAGTCGAGAGAAATCTTTTTTCAAGTATTTCTTTTCAAATATCTAAGAAAAGTAGTTACGAAAAGTTTGGTACAAGAGTTTAAATTGGCAAATCTTTTGTGAAGAAGAAGTAGTTTTTCTTCCAGTTTCATCTTATTCTCTTCTCTTTCATATTTTAAAAGAACATCATTGGTTTCATTTCCATCCCTTTTGACTTAAGACAAACACTAAAATTAATGCTTAATTAAAAGTTATTAGACTTTGTGTTTGTAGGGTCCATCAACGCAGTCTAGTAAGAGTTTGTGCTAGGGAGTGCTTGAAAGTCTAGTAACCATGAAATTTATCTGGGACCCCACTCTAACAGAGGGGATAAACATGAGGTCGAGTGCAGAAATGTAGCGGAGATAACCCCTCAAAAGCCAGACCAAGCATAGTGGGGAACACATATAGAGGATTGTCTTGGGATTCCGTTGATTGCATTTTCCATGGAGCTTCGTGGATCTCGAATCTGTTTGAGGTCCTCAGTCATCTTCTGGAACACTTGATTTTGATGCCCTTGATAGGTTTTGGGCATGATACCCTACTCATTGCGGTCCACCCAACTGTCGACTATACTCGCTTGGTGATTGTTCGCGCGATGGAAACCTAGTTGCCTTTATCTTAGTGACTTACACAGGTGACTGTGGGGATATACTGTGGTACCTAGGGAAAACATCAAACCACTCTTTGTAGATTATACCCAGAGGGTGCTTCCATATTCGAGTTTCACTTGCACCGATAAGTTGCTCTAGTGTTGGTTGTTGTGACTGTTGTTCAAACTAGCTAGTGATCTGCTTGTCTTACCTCATAGGAACTTTTTCTAGTGTGTGATGGTTTTTAAAATGATTATAGAAATACCTAGTGTGTCATTTATATTATTTCATAGTGGATTATCAGGAGCTCTACCAATTGCGAAGGATTTTGGGCCTGCCACCGGTTGATCTCGAACCACCCGCGCCACCGCTAAGGAAAAAACTTGACCAACAAGCGCCTTTTGAGGTGACCGTGTTATAGGAAACTATGCCTGAATCATCTCTGAGAGGAGAACATTTGATTCCAAAGGAACCAATCATTTATGACCTTGGAGCATAATCTCTTGGTTTGTATAACCCTCTAATAATTGATCTATCAATGCCCATCGTCGTCCAGGTTCAACCATACGAGCGTCAGGTAGCGTCACAAGAAGAGATGGAAACAAATGTTTCTACTTCTTCAGGAAATACCCATATTTCCTCTGCAGCTGTCACTACAAGGCGTGTTCTGCCTCCTAACAAACCATCGTCGGTTCGGACCACTATGGTCTCGATTGCCTCTACCTCGAGCAATGGTCTGATTCCAGCTCTGGAGGCGATCACTACTCCATTCACCTAGAGTGCAACAGGCCCTCCATTCTCATATGAGATGCCTGGCTTTGATACGAGCACTTTCCTTTCCCACTCCACTCTATAGACGTTAGGTCTTGGGGAAGGGAGCTCCAACGCTCCTCTGCAATGATCCATGGGGGGCACTTCAGCTCCCTATAATGCTTTCCCTTACGGAGGGGGTCATATACCTCCTTTGTCCCCTTCGCTCAGTAGTGCTCAGCAACACTTCGTCGGGCTGAACGTAAACTATAGTTCGGTTGGAGTAGGTTGTCAAGGACTTCCTACTTATAGCATGCTGGTAGTTTCGAAACCATTCTCTTTGTTCGACACTTTTGGTAACAATTCTTTCTCGTCAGCTGTCATCTCGGCCGAGGGAAACCATGATTATGGACAACAAAATCCTATGCACTGTACTATTCCTGCATAGGGGGAAAAATTAGGAGTTCCTTCCTCACAAGGACCTTGGAATCCATGGCAGGGATCAGTTCCCTTGTTAGGGATGCCGACCGGGGGCAACTCATTCCATAGCCAATGGATCCTCGAGCAAGGCTCAACACCTATTCCTGTCGGATTGGCAGGGGGAAACCCTTCCCAAAATCCTTGGAATGCGACGCAAGCCCAACCCTTTATGTCCAATTATGAGAGTCAGTCGATGACATCTCAACAAGCACAAAATCCATACGCTACTCACGACCATGTTTATTACCAAAACCTTGGCCAGCAACCTAATGTTTCCTAGAAACCTGGTGGCAACCAAACTCCTAACTCCTTTTTCCCTGGTTATAATCAACAACCCAAATTACCATTTATAGCAAGACTACACTTGCAAGAATTGATAAGGTTATTAAACGAATCCATCTGTCATGATACACGTTGTCCTCCGATGCCGACCAAGTTTCTTTTGGACATTCCAAAGTTCGAAGCTAAGCCTAACAAATATCCAGGCGATCATGTGACTACCTTCCATTTATGGTGCTCGTCCAACTCTTTGAGAGATGACTCCATCCAGTTTCTTTTGTTTCAACACACTCTCATTGGGAGTGTTTCAAAATGGTACATTGAGCTCGACCACTCAAGATATTCTTCCTTTGGTCAATTGGCAATGACTTTCTTAAACCATTTCCAATTACCTATGAGATACAATGTCGACACCGAATTGCTGGCCAACTTTGAGCAGACAAAAGCGGACCATATCTCAAATCACATCCGAGAATGGAGACACCAAAAGAGTTTGATAAAAGTGAAAGTCCCACCAACATTCCTGCTTGAGTGGTTCCTTAAGTCTTTGGTACCCCAGTTATCTAAAGACATCATAAACTCGGGGGCCTTTTCAGAGGAAGAAGTGAAAATGAAAGCCCAACAGCTAGAACTGATTTACTCTCAATCTGGTTTACTTTATGAAGTTTTACCAGATGCACAATGGTCGATACTTAACAAGACCAAATAGATATCTGGACCACATGTCGATGGTATTGTAGGTTCAGTGCAAACGAAGCCTCCTAATTAGCTGTCGAATCAATTGCAACAATTTTCAATATAGCAGACAACAACTAGCTAGATCATTGGTTCGGGTGCTCCTCCTACTCAAACGTCGGATGTACACAGTGTGCAATTGACAAACCTGAAGGCCACCCAACAACCTCAAGGAAAGAAGAAACAGTGAAAGAAGGGTAAGGGGGATAAGAAACCTACCAATAATGCTAGTGAGGGAAACACTAAAAAGAAGAAGTCAAAGTATCCCTGTAATCTTTGCAAGGAAGACCATTTGACTCACCAATGTCCTCGGCTTGAGGAGGCCCAGAAGTTATTAGCACAACAACAACCTGCCATTTTAACGAACCCATTTCCACATGGGAATAATTTATCTCAAGCCTCTTCAAGCACGGAAGGGGCCAGTCAGGGACCCCCTCCGTCTTTGAGTAATCCTTCTTCCGCAAATGTGTACATGGTGAAAGGTAGCATTGACTTAACAACTATGACACGCAACTACGGAATGCCAAACACCTCTGAGAAGGGTAAAGAAGTTGGAAACCCATATCTTCCTCTCCATATTGAGAATACGTTGGGAGAAACAATGACATGCATCCCCAAAGGTGCGTTCAAGAAATATTCACACAACCCAAACACAAGGGCTGCCCAGAACTACTCTGTGGTGGAGGCATTTTAACAAACCCCTTGTGCAATGTCAGCCTTAGAAGTCCTCCAGAGTTTCTCTTCCTAGAGAAAGGATATGTTAGCTACCTTAAGATCTGCTGAGACTTGTAATATGGGAAAGATCATGCTTGATACGACCGACTTAAAACGTCATCTTCCTCACCATGTAGCGTTTTAGATAGTAGTGGCTTACACCATGAAAAATTTTACTCAAAACATTTTTTCGCACGTTGGTTAATGAGGGAGCCTCGACATCTGTGATGTCTTTGGCATGTTGGAAGGCCATTGGCCAACCCATTTTGTCTCTGTCACCAACTCTTCTTACCACTTTCGATAGTCATTTGTTTCGACCACATTGAATCAAACCCCCTTTTCCCGTGTAGTTAGGAGGGAAGACCGTGTGCATTGAAGTTGAAGTGGTCGATGCGTCTCTTGACTACAATCTCTTGTTAGGAAGGATTTGGACCTATGCTATGCAAGAAATGGTCGTGATAGTTTTTCGGGTCTTTTTGTTTCCACACGAGGGTCAGATCGTGACCATTGATTAGTTATCCTTCTCTTGTCCTGACCCTTCATTAGGGGTATCCATGGTCTCGATGATTGATAAACCTCATCCTAACTTTGTCAACGTAGGGCTTGGTTTGTGCCCACCTTTGATGGGTACTTTCGATTACCCACCTCCGACCGACAATGTCCATTTCATGTCGACTGCCCCCGACTAGCCTAGGGCTGAAATATTTCAAATCTCATCATTTTGTATGACTTACTTTAATGATCCATGGAATCTTCCTTCCCCATCAGCCATGATGGAAGGGAGACAGTAGCATGGCATGGCCATGCCTTTGTCTACGACAGAATTTGCATACTCTATAGTTCAACAAGCTTATGTCGACCCTGATCCAACTCTTTCATAAAAGTTAGATCTGGTTCTCGAACCTACATGGGGTCAAGGTTCCCTCACCGATATTTATTCTTTAGACTTAGTCTTGCCCTCATATGAGGCAATTTATTGAGGAAATTACTAGTATGGACAAACCCTGGGATGATATTCATCATAGATATTATTCATCATAGATATTATTCCCTCCTAGAGTTAATAATAATTAAAGCAGGTGAATTCACTTTGACTATGACTGGAGATAAGGCTTTTCCTATCAATCCTTTGGCTATGCACATTGTTTAGGATGAAGGAAACATGGAAACCATTTCTCAAACGATACCTATCGATACCTACAGAATTCCTAGCATCATGGAGAATATCTTCGTCAAAGAAGACTGCTCCCCCTAGGAGATTCAAATCTACACATATTTATTTAAGGAATTTCGCAACGTGTTTGCCTGGTCGTATGAGGAAATGCCAGGCATAGATCGAAGAATCATCGAACATGAAATCACGACATATCCCGATGCTAAGCTAGTTTGGCAAAATCTTTGTCCAGTCAATCCTAGGAAAGAAACAACTATTAAGGCTGAAGTAGAGAAACTACTCCAAGATGTTTTCATCTACCTCATCCAATTGACTCATTGGGTGTCAAATCCTGTTCCAGTCAACAAAAAATAGGGTATGATTCACGTATGTATGGACTTCTGTGATTTGAACAAGGCCTCTCCAAAGGATAATTTCCCCACACCATTTATTGACCAAATAGTCGATGAATGGACAGGTTGCGAAGTCTTTTCTTTCATGGATGGTTTTTCAGGATACAATCAGATACAGATCAAGCCCGAAGACCAACACAAAACCACTTTCATCTGTACATTCACTTATCAGAAGATGCCTTTTGGTATAAAAAATGTTGAAGATAGGTTTCAGTGGTCCATGTATTTTTATTTTGACGACCTCAAACACATAGTCGAGGTTTATCTCGATGATTTAGTGTCACGATCTCTCAAGAGAGATGATCACCCTGCACACCTTCGACTTATCTTTAATCAATGTTGCTACTACTGGATCGAATTGAACCCAAACAAATGAAGTTTTTGCATCACGTCAGGTCATTTTCTTTGTTTCATCGTTTCGACAATAGGGATCATGGTCGATCCTCTAAAGTTTGAGGCAATAGTTCAGTTGCCTCCCCCGTGCACAATCCCTCAACTTCAGAGTCTATAAGGAAAAGAAAATTTTTTACGGCATTTCATCATGAACTATGTCGAGATCAGAAAGGGTTTTATGATCGTTCTGTTCATCCTCGAATTTTCTCTGAAGGAGACCTTGTCCTAGTCTATGACCAAGATAAGGACCCCCTGGGGGCAGGCAAGGTCAAAACCATGTGGTTCAGACCTTTGATCATGAAGGAGGTTCTAAAGAAGGGAACTTATCATCTGCTGGAATTTGAGGGAAATGATTTGATGGAACCTAGAAATGGGATCTACCTCAAGAAGTATTACTCGTAGGTGGGTATCCTTGGGTGACTTCTTGTACCATATGTATAGTCCTGTACATTCTCTTTTTAGTTTTTCGTATTTTTAGTTTTATGGACATGTCATTTTTGATGTCATATTTTTGACTGTGGCAGATATAAAGTGAGTCAGAGGTGTTCATTGGGTTCACGGATGACGATAGTCGACACACTCGGAAGCTTGCTTCTGCAGCTTGGGTGATTATCACACCTCAGAGCCAGTTGCTATCTTCAGGAGGTATCTGTTTAGGTGACGCCACAAACAATGTCGCCGAATACAGTGCAGTCTTAGAGTTGCTTCGTGACGCTTTGTTGCATGGTATCTCTCACCTCTGGGTCTACTTAGATGCTCAGTTGGGCGTGTCTCGGTTAAATGGGGTTTACCGCATTTACAATCCTACACTACACTGATGATTCCTTAGGGTACGTCTCTTAGAAAAAATCTTTGATTACATTACATATATCCATGTTCCTAGGAGATTGAATCAAATCATAGATGCTCTAGCTAATCATGTATTAGATTGGAATATTGAACACATGTAAGAAAAATCACACACATGCACCTGTAAATACATTTGTAAAATAGATGTAATCATAAGACATAAAAAGATGAAAAAGATCCATATATATATCAAAAAATATCAAAGTACATGGGTGGGTGTAAGCACCTAAAAAATATGTCCAGTAAGAGTCACGGGGCTTATGCCCTCAAAAATATACAAAAGGTGCTCTCGGCACATAATTATTCTATCCTAGCTAAGGGCGGAGCTTGTTGGCCCTGCCATAGTGAACAATGATGTTTGCCAAACATCGGAAGAGTTGGAGCCAAGTTCGTGGCACCCCAACTACGTTAGGTTCCATCGATGGTGGGAGATCCTTGATCTCCACCATAGGGACTGTACGAGTGAGCGTGGTGAGGTTCCGATCTATTCGTCTCAATACTCTCTCAGCCTCTCTGGCTGGAGACCCCCCTGCTGTTGTTGTTGGTCTTGCGATTACAGCTATTCCTGCCTCTCATCGAGAATGCCACCTAGTCCTCGAGAAGTCTACTGGATGCATTGGTCCCACATATATACATAGAAAATACATAAGTGTTAGATACTCTGGTATACAAAAAAAATGATATTTTTAAAACGACAAAAAAATTAAATAAATTTGAAAAGAAAACTTACCCTTCTCTCCTCGCTCTGCTCCAAGAGGAATAGGCATGTCGGGATCTATGGAAATGTTAATCCCAGCATCGGGGTAGTCCTCTATTTCCAGAATCTGTCATGACCACCAGTCAAAAAATTTGTCATCAAAGGCCTTGATGGTCCTCCCACCACCCTTTCGCAGCAACAATGCCACCCATATGCATAGCACTGGGAGAGTGGCCTCGTGCCCTCGTATAGTCTCTTGAGGACTAAGACTAGGTACCCTCTCGAAGAAAAAGGAACACAAAACGGTCCCAAACCCGAAGTTTTGGTGCTCCCACATCCGACACTCTGTCAACTGTCTCTTCATGCAATCTAGCATGGTGATACTCTAGTAAAAAGTCTGTGCATTTAAGCACTATACCACACAATGCATGTGTGCCTAGAAAGCCTGATGTAAAGTTGCGGATCCAGTAATCCGCTCAATAATTAGAACTATCACTTTGAGTGATAGGATGTTGATCTTATGAATAGGCACCTGAGAACCTACTTTCTTAGTACCAACCTCATAATGGAGTCCAATCAGCTCCTCAATGTTGGGGGGCCAAGGGGGAAAAGTGTGCAAGTTGACTGGATTCCCTCCCCTCAAGATACTAGTCAAAAAGTAAATGTCCTCAGTCATTAGAGTCAAAGACTGCCCCTTGAGCATGGATGCCTCTGTGTCAGGATGCCAGTAATCTATCAATTCATTTAGCAACCTAGGTTGTGCCCTCATAAATGAACACTGGAAGAACTTTACCAACCTATATTGTGACAAAACAACAATAGAAGCAAGGTCCTCGGAGACCAAAAAATCAAGGTCCTCATGCTCCCTCTCTCTCCAATGCACATACATCTTGCAAACACAACAAAAATGAAGAGTTAACTCTTGCATTTCCCCCTTTTTCCCACTTATTGAGGGTGTACACGGGCTGTCTTGAGGACAGTCACATGTACACGCGGGCAACTTCTCTTTTACCCACGTGTACACATGGACTGTGCTTGGACAACGCAAGTACACACAGGGATGACCTCTTTAGAGGTCATCTCCCCCCCCAAAAACCAAAATAAATGCAAAAAATGGAAGATGGAAATGCAAGGGAGGTTAGTATGTACTTACTTGGTCCAAACGAATGTTGATTTCATCCACTGAAGCTCCTGGAATCAACTATTTTGGAAAAGGGGTGTTTTTTGACTTTTGGTCAATTCTCAAATTACAATGGTGATAATGAGATGCCAACTTTCTATTTATATACTTTTTGGCCCCTTTTTGTCATTTTTTGACCCCTTTTGACATTTTTTCTAGCTTGAAAATCATTTACTGTGGTTCTTGAGTTTCTCAGGGGATGTTACGATAAGTCTTACTTTCCATATTGGGAATTGTTTTGAGAGTAGGGTTGGTTTTAAAGGTCTTTTTGTAAAAAGTCATTTTTCCAACTTTGTGCATGTAAGATAGGATTCCACCTCCACTTGTTGCACCTCATTATCTTTTTCGCTTTTCTGTAGGATCGATCTCACTGAATTGTGACACATAACCCTCACATTTTCTCTAGAAGTGTCGTAATTTAGTGGTAGAGCCTACCTGTACATGGATGCCCTAGGTAGATCCTGGTTGTATTTTGGTGTCCATGCCGTCACTAATGACTATAGGCTCAGGAGTCCTTAGTAGTTTTTCCTGATTACGAGTTTGAGCCTCATTTTCATGATTCATTATCACTCTTGACCTCACCCATGAGACTCCAAAAACACAATGGGTCTTCTTTTAATCCTTTTTCAGACCCTCTAAACATGAAAAGATGGCCTAGCGATCTTGTTGCCCTTCATGCTCACTAAACTGAAATTTGAAGGAACGTATGTCCGACGGTATTTTACCCCTTTATCGGTCTTGATGGTCAAAAGTACAAACAAAGGTATACTCTAGGAGACTCGGTTCTCTAGAAGAGTATTCTCAGGTATATATTTAACCCTTTTTCGGGCCTGAGGGACTAAACTTATGAAAAAGGAACCCCCCATGGAGTCCATAGCTAAGCTCTTTTCAGACTCCCTAAAATTGAAAAGATAGCCAAGTGATATTGTTTCTTCACACTCGTTAAATTGGTCCAGAAGAACATTCCTTAGGGATTCCATAGTGTTGTTGGGAAAAATACTCTATGGACTAGCAAACTAGGGTCAGACTTGCATGCAGATTTTGACTGAAAATAAATTACTTTTTAACCTACAACCCCAGATTAAAACCCCTCTTTCACAGTAAATGCATGAAGAGAACCACCAACCTTATTACCGGCGTTCGATGTAGATCCTCCGTTGCGCTTTGACCACCTGCTTGGACTACTCCTTCCATAGATAACCTGCAATCAAGACAAATAACAACTATGCATGCATGCTACTTCTATACTTAAGGGTTAGAAATCAAGCATAAATTAACCAAACCATAGACAATTCATGCATTGGGACGGGAAAAGTATTC
The DNA here is from genome assembly GCA_032191745.1 of Picea mariana. Taxonomy (NCBI): domain Eukaryota; kingdom Viridiplantae; phylum Streptophyta; class Pinopsida; order Pinales; family Pinaceae; genus Picea; species Picea mariana. The sequence continues at coordinate 748,655 of JASDQU010099941.1, forward strand.
TTTTTATTACTGAAAATTAATCAACTTATAATCAAAGCTGAGATCGGCCACCACTCCTTGAACCTGATCCTGGGCTCCTCTTCTTCTGTCCTTCAACTGCTTTGCGTTAAATCTCCTTTGGCATGAGGAAAGGCTAAAGGGTTGGGACAATGGATTACGTAAATGGGCAGAGTTTCTTCGCTATATTTTTTCCTCCTCCAAATGGTACCCCTACCCCTTCTTTTATAGGCTGGAAGAAGCTAGGGTTTTGGACGAACCCTCGGCCATGCATGGTCGGGAGTTTCAGTTAACTGACCCATAGCTTTTTGTCCCATCGGCAACTTTCTTTTTTTTTCGTGATTCTGAAGGTACACGTGGGCTATAGTGGGCCTGCTAGCATGTACTTTGTAGATACATATGGGCTGTAGTGGGCCAGCTAGCATGTACTTTTAAAAATGGAGTTTTTAGAAGAGCTGTTGAGTAGTTTTTCGCAAAGAAGGGATATGATTTGGCTTGATGCCAGGTAAGCATGTGTGGTGCAATTTAGGGTTATAACACATAGTTAAGCTCTTTCTAGACTCCTTAAATATGAAAAGATTGCAGAGTGATATTGTCTTTGTCACACTTGTTAAAATGATTTTGAATCGACGTTTGTTTGGTGCTAGTTTACCCCTTTTTTGAGATAACCAGACTACCTTCAAAAAAGGTACCCCAGTGGAGTCTCCTTTTATGTTTTTTTCTAAATCTCTAAAAATGAAAAATCATCGAGCTTACCTTCTCTGGGCTCATTAAAATTACATCCAAGGATGTTATCATTGTTTCTTATTAATTGCATTTGCATTCTTGTGTATTTGGCCTAATGTCGGCTCCATGTTTCTCTCAAATGAATCATCTAAGGAACACCTTATACGCAAGCCTTGTAGCACTTTGCCTCTGTGTCCTTACATCTTGACCCATGGAGGATTTTTGTTGAGTTTCATTTTCCTGCATATGTCCCCTTTCTTTGAAAATCAATGTGTTCCTTGTTCTTGGAACTAGTATGTCTGCAACACTCGATCCTCCTTTCTAACGTAGCATTCTTTATTCTTTTTCAATATTCCCAAAATTATTGAAAGAGACAAAAAAATCAAATATACCCCAAAAAGAGGAAGGGAAAAGTACTTTCTCTTTGTTGACAGCACAATGAGTCTCCCTTGGACAAAGCACATCCTTCCGTTTGTTCATCACGATCTAGGATTCAATATGACCTTAGGGAGTTGTTCTCGCTACAAAGAGTTGTGTCCTCCTTTATTTGGTTACCCTTCTAAACATTTGGACAGTTCGCATTGCCTCCTGCATCATGAACCTGTGTCGATGCCATGCTCCCTGAGTCTCATCTTTTGTCGTGCTTTTGTCCAAGAGAATTCTTACTAAACTTGAGTTGGCCCTTCTATAGTTTGTCTCTTTTCCTCATGCATGACCACCCTGAAAGACCAATCAAGTCCATGATCCAAATCAATAAAGTTCTATTCCTGATCATCAAGATCCTCTCGTTTGTTCCTGACGGGCTGTCGAAGACCTCTGGGTAGTGAAATCGTACACTCATATTACACTCCTACCTGAGTTTTGAATATTTTGAAGTTGTTGCTCAACCTATGAAGACCTCATCTCCAGCCATCAGGCGTCATTGGATTCTTGAAGATGGATACTATACATGTATATATTTTGATTTTGAGATGTAGATCCACTGTGTATTTCTCACAGCTACACCTTATATAGTTATATGACATGGATTTGTAGTGTATTTGATTGGCAACCATGATTTTATTTCATCCCGAGCATGGGTATGCCCGCCTCAGTGAGACAAATAGTTATTTTTGCAGATGGCACCTCCTAAACTCCGGTCCCTGGGCTCACTCACGTCGTACAATGGTGAATATTTGTAATGTATTTTGACCATCAGATGCTCCTCTAACCTCACACATTAGGGGGAATTTGTTATAACCCTAAATTTCACCTAACATGCATACATGGCATTAGGCCATCTAACTTGCTATCTTTACGAAGCCATTATTGAAGAACTCTTCTAAAAAACCATCATTTTGAAGGTGTATGTGCCCTGCACCATTACTACCCACATACACACACTTGTTGAGTCACTACAACCTGCATACACTCACATAATATCACGAAATGTGGAAATTTGCATAGGACACTGTCTTTTGGGCCGTTACTTAACTATTTTACTGCCTATAGCTAGTCACCCCAACCGTTACTATCCCTTTTGGTCTATAAAATAACGGGTTGGGGTCCCATTGCAAGGGGGAAGCACGAGAGAAAAGAAAATCAGCCCATTTTATCAATCCCCCTTTGCCCCAATTGTAAATCCCTTACCATTTCCCTAAGAGAGAACTGAGGAGGAGAAGAAGACGTGGAAGCAGTTGGTGCATGGTGAAGAGGAGCCCAGTACCAAGTTTGAGGAGCAGTGTCGGTCTCATGTTGTAAGTGACCTTTTGTGAGATTAATAAAAAGAAGTACTTTTTTCGTCTCACCAAATGACGTCTTAAACTTATATGAGTTGTTTAATTTCTTGTTTATGATGTGTAACCCACTAATCCATATGTATAATGCATGCTTGTACTTTCTTGTTTTTCTTTTGATGAATGAGGGCCAGCCTTGGGAGGATATTTGCAGCCATGAAACAACCAAGTGCAAAGGGATCGACACCAAATGCGGAGTTTAAGGTAGGCCTATCGAATCCCTCTCTCTTGTATTTTATGTATGATTGTGGGGTAATGTTGGGATAGTGATTAAAAGTAGGAGACTTTTGACAATTTGCTCTGCCTACACTTTAGACCCTTGGTGTAGTCTGTAGAGGGGTTTTCCCGCTATAGCACCGTCTATAGGAAAATTCCTATTTCTGATACCACCTGATGTTATTAGGTCATCTCCTTTCACCGTCTCTCACTTTTCTTGTTGTTTGCAAACAAAATTATGGAATCCTCCTCTTTCTCTTTCACCTGAAATCTATAGACGAAATTCAAGCTCTATCTCCTTAAATGCCTAAAATCTATAGACAAAAATATCATCTCTGATAGCACCTGGTATCATAGTATATCCTTTCACCATCTCGCCTTTGCCTACATCTACAGAAAAATAATGGATTTATCCTATGTCTCCTTTGTCTTCTATCTACAAACAAAATTCATCTCTGATACCACGTGATGTAGACCCCCTTCCCTCTTGGGGCTTTGCAACCTATCGATCTATGGATCTTTCCTTCTTATGAGCCGGATCGACTCTTCGGGCTCCTAATAGAACCCAAAACAAATCTACACATGTCTCTTTTTCCTCTTTAGGCACAGGTCCTGTGAATACCCGCACCCTCTGTCTACGTGCTCTGGAACTCTTCAATTTTTGGGCGCTATCTCCTTTACACTAGCCCCTTCCTTCAATATGTATGTGGGATATAACCTTGTGGAACTATGAAATTGTAGGCATGGGAAAGAGTGGTTTAGACCAACCCGACTTTTTCCCGGCAATTCACCTCCAACTGCCACGTATCCCTTCGTCGAAATAGTGGTTGAGATTGCGGCCTGCTCAAGAAATATTATCTTCTGAGCTTGTCCTAGCCCTACAATACTTCCCCACCACTGATCTTCAATATCTCAATGCTACTTCTCGATCAACGGTTGTTATCGAATATTTACTTGTCTCTGGCCAACTATCTAATCAATGACCTCTTCTCCCTTCATGCACGATCTTAGACCTTCGTGATTTGTTGCCACGTAACTCCCCTCTAAATGAATAGTTGTCATTGATTCCAGATTTCTATCCTTCGAGAGTTTTGACTCTCAAACTTTCACTTCCTTTGTATGGAAATATTTCGGAGTGGAAGATCTGTTGCCACCTGTCTCCCTGAACCTATGGCTACGATTCCCTCCATTAATCCAGCCTTCGGGGATCTCGATTCTCAAATTCTCGCCTTTGCTGAATGGGTATCTCCGAGAGTGGAATATCTATTGACACATGTCTCCCCAATCAATGACTATGCTCTTGCTTTGGGACTCTAGCATCCTCAATCATATCGATGACCCTTTCTCTCCCTCCTCGATCAACAATCGATATCTTCTCCAGGTCTTCGGACCTATCCTTCCTCCGCTTTCCTCCAGAGTCCTAGATCTAGCACCACGTGTCCTCCTTTGCATCAACGACTCTCGTTGTTTCCGAGATTTTGGCCTTCGGCATTCTCAAATCTCAACAACCACAAATCTTCAAAGTGAAATATTCTAGAGTATTGGATCTTTTGACACATGTCCTCTCTTGATCCAACGACTATTCAATGGTTGTCTAATGGAGTGAATCCATGTCCTCCATGTGTCCCTTCGTAGATCAACAATCCACGTGCTCCTTGTGGGATCAATGAACCTTAACCACTTCGGCCTTCAACGCTTTAGAACTTTATGAAACTTCTTTCCATAAAAACCTTGGAGTGGAATCCTCCAAAGTCCACGATCTGGTGACACATGTCCTCTTCGATATCCATGACTATCATTTACTTTGTTTATTTGGTATTTAGTGATGTCAAATGTTTCTCCTTCGCATTCTCCTGGAGTGACTTCACCCAAAATTCACTATCTCTCAGCATGTGCCTTCCTGGATCTAATGGTCTACTGTTTCTTCAGATCTTCAGGCTTCAACAATCTCATTTCTCAACTAAAAACTCACTACAACTTATTTGGAGCTCATGATTTGTTGACAAGTGTCCCTTTACAGATCGACAACTCTCGGCTCTTCGGGCTTCGGGTGTTTCAACCTTCTATGTGCTCGTTCCTCCTGGAGCGCCTTCACCCGAACTTGATGGATTTCCCCCACGCATCGTCACAAATGATGGATAGTCCCAAATGACTTCGATACTTTTGTGAGTCCAACCTCCTCCGTGTACACAAAGTGTTAAATATCATGCACCTTCTCATGATCAGACGAGGACTGATCCTCTACACTCAGATCCAACGCTTGAGATCTGTCTCTTCTTTTGTTCTTCCTTATGTCATTGGGCGTTGATCTAATGGCCCAAGATCCTTTCCCAAAACCAATATAATAGTTGTTGTCACTCCTCCTCCTTAGCTTCCACCTTTTACTGACTTGGAATATTTAGAAAGTGTTCAAATCTTTTTTTGGCCTTTGAACTTTCTCCCGTGCACCCGACCTTTGGGTCTCTCCTATGCATTTGAAAATGCTATCTCTCCTGATATTTTGGACTTGGAATATGTTCATCTCTTACACTGTCTTTGCGTTAACTCTTCTGATTTTTAGGAATTAGAATAAGTCTATCACTCATGCACTCCTTGCATTATTCTTTCTGATCTTGATCTCTTCGAATATTTCTATCTCTAGTGCACTCCTTGCGTTTCTGGGATTTCATCAAACTTAAAGTATTTCTTGAAAATAAATACTTCTCTCCCTTTAGGTGTCCCCCTTGATTGATACACAACTTGTAGAGTTGCTTCTACAGATTATTCAGTAACTTTGTTCTTCCTGAACTCAACACAGAATTCTTCCTATGCACACTTGCACTCGCTCTATGTCTTCTTGGAAAATCTCTACAGAGTTCTTAGTGACTCTGCTTCTCTATGAACTCGAAAAATATTTCTTCTTGTGCACTCCTTATGCTTCTGTTGATGAAGGTTCAACGATATTCCTCCTAATATTTCCTTGAGGTTAACTCACCTCTGTAAAGGCACTCCTTGCAGACTGTGTGCACTCCTTGCACTCGGAAACTCTAAGACGAGAAACAATTGAAAATCATACAATAATTCACCATTTCATACATTCAAACATGAATGACATATAAAATCATAACAATGAATACAAATATGTAAACACACCATATGCAGGAAAAACTTCTTTTCTATTATCTCTATGTGTCTATACAAATGTTTACAAAATCTGGACTACAATAGAGTCCCAATTCTCTCAAGCTCTCTCTCAGAACTATTCTACCTCCTAAGTCTCCTAAGAATCCCTACCCTAGATCTCTCTCTCAAGTCTCTTTATTACAAAAGAGGGCTATATGAGCTTATCCTTTTCACCGCCTTAGTGCTATCATTGTCTCAGTTATGACACCATAATCCTATGGCTCATTCCATAAATGAACGTCCAGACCTGACTACGATCTAGACCTACTTCAGGAAACCATTTAAGGCAACCCTATCCACTACATGTACAAAGGTATGGCCTGGGTCTTACAACCTTACAACACGAAAATCTGTATTGAATCATATTTCAAATTTTAAAAATGGGAGGGTCGGTGCCTCTCCGTTTCTCCATTGCGCATTTGCGTGTTGGCGTGTTGGTGCATTTGTTGAGGTGGAGCGATGCTCCTGCATCACATTACATTTCTAACATTATAAATTTATTGTTTGGTCTGATTATCTTAAACAGGTTGAAAGATAGTTTATTACTAAATAGAAATTGAGAGTGTGGATCACCCTTTCGAGAGGTGAAAATATAATTATTTAATCAAAAAATTAAATACATGAAAATCCAATGATGTTTATCAATTGTGATTTGACAGCTGGAGTCGTTTTCATACTTATAATAGAAATATGTTTAACGAGCGTCACATTGCCTGAAGGATCCAGTAGTGTCATGTTAACATTGATTAGTGGTTGGAGTTGTTTTGGAGTCCAGGTTCATAATTGTTTTAATCATGCTAACATCACTTGAAAGATCCAACAACCTTTCATTGATTAATATCAATGATTGGTATTAGATTTGTAATTAAAATAAAACACTTTTTAACATTGTTTCTACCATTCGAAAGATCGAATTTCCACTGCAACATTTGATCAAATCGAGGTTATTATATTTGATTCATAATTTACTTATATTATAATTATTCTCATGTTTCTGAAGCCATTAAAATTTGACAAATGGAAAACATTTATTACTAATAATCCAAAATAGTTTTAAAACATATAATCTAAAAAATAAGGGAAATTAACCCTATCCTATCCTCTCATAGAATCAATTCTTTCACCCATTGAGAGAATTTATATAATTAGATACCTAACTTACAAGAACAAGATAAACAACATGTATGAGAATATGCCAAATATTGGATAAATCATTGGAGAATACAATAAGAATCCATCATGCAAACTATCGATAATATTACAAATGTTATCACTTCTAAATTTAAGGATATCTCGTGAATACTTTACCTGAGACAATTTGATGCCTGATGCATCCTGACTAATATCAAGTCCAAGGAAGAAATGTTGCAGACCCATGTCCATCATCAAGAACCTATCATGTAGAATCCTCTTGACTGCAGTAATCAGTGAAGTCAAGAAATTGGTGATCAACAAATCATCAATATACAAAACTAGGAGTAGAAGTGAATCACTCGTTCTGAGCATGTAAACATTCATGTCTGACTTACAACACACAAAGTTATGTGACAATAGGTAGGATTCCATATTGGCATACCATGCCCTCGGATCCTGTTGGAGGCCATAAAAAAAATTCTTCAGTCAATAGAACAAAGATAAATCGTGCATAAATACATGGGGTTGCTCCAAATAGATCTCCTCATATAGATCCTTTTGAAGAAATGCATTCTTCACATCCATCTAATGGACTTCCCATTGTTACACACCCACTATGGGAACTAAGATTTTTCGGCTTTTTCCTCCTCTTTGGCGAGGAATAGAATCCCCAAATTCCTACGAGGTTCTAGTGTCGGCTAGGTCTTCCAATAGGGACCTTCACCACACCAACTCACTTGTTCTTTCGTTGAAGATCCATCGTGTACAAATCCCACACCAAACGTAGGATTTACTCCCATGTGTCTGTCGGTTGTGACCTCGGGCTAAGCCAAGAGGTTCCTTTCACATTTCGGGACTTCGAAAACCGGGAGATTGAAATGCGAGGGAGTCGAGTTCTTCGACTCCCTGAACCCCGAAACCTGAAATTCTATTCACACCAAATCGCTTTGGGATTTCACCTACCGGGACTTTGCGTATCGGGATTTTGTGATGTAAGAGGATGAGGGGTTCCTACCCTTCAGTTTCACCGGTGCCTAAACACCGAAAACCCTATATCCGTCAAACCCATTTTGGGGTTTCATCCATCGGAGTTTCACGCCTGGCGAATACAAGGAAAACTAACCTTTAGGAATCCCGGGTACCGAAATGCTGAAACACTAAAACTATATGTGCTAATCCATTTCGGGAGTTCGCCTATAGGGATTTCGTGATATGTGAGGACAGGAGGTATCGCACGTGGGTTTCCTAGGAGATGAAATTTTGAAACATCATAACTTTTCCATGCTAGTCCATTTCAGGGTTTCGCTAATTGGGATTTCGGGATTGGTGAGTACAAGGGAACTTACCCTTGGGTATCCTGGGTGTCAAAACACCGAAACATCACAACTCTAAAGATACTCTACTATTTCGGGATTTCCTCCATTGGGATTTCGGGATTTCCTCCATCGGGATTTCGGGATGTGAAACAACAAGAGGTCTCACACCTGGGTTTCCCGGGAGCCGAAACTTCGGAAGATCATAACCTTTCCATGCTAGTCCCTTTCAGGGTTTCACTAATCAGGATTTTGGGGTTGGAGAGTACAAGGGAGCTTACTCTTGGGTATCCCAAGTGCTGAAACATCGAAACATCACAACTCACTCATGCTAGTTCATTTTGGTGTTTTTCTAATCGGGATTTCGAGATTGGCGAGTACAAGGGAACTTACCCTTGGGTATCCCGGGTGCCGAAACACTGAAATGCCGAATCTATACACGCTAAGCAATTTCGAGAGTTCACAAACCGAGTTTTTGGAATATACGATGACAGGAGGTCTCACGCCTGGGTTTCCCGGAAGCCAAAACTCTGAAACATACATACATACATTTATATGTATATCACTCAGCCTATTTCAGAGTTTCCTCCATCGGGATTTTGCGAGTCGGGTTTTTAAGACTGGCGAGTACATGGGGTCTGCACTTAGGTACCCCGGGTGTCGAAATACTGAAATATAATAACTTCTCCACACTCTATGTTTTTGGGATTTCGCAAGTCAGGATTTCAGGACTTGTGAGTACAAGGGAACTTGCCCTTGAATATTCCGGATGTCGAAATACCGAAATATCGGGATTTATCTATATGCTATCATTTTGGGATTTCACATGTCAGGGTTTCGGGACTTGTGAATACAAGGGAACTCACACTTAGGTACCCCGGGTGACGAAATACCGAAATATAATAACTTCTCCACACTTTATCTTTTTGGGATTTCGCAAGTCGGGATTTCGGGACTTGCGTGTACAAGGGAACTTGCCCTTGGATATTTTGGATGCCGAAATACCTAAATATTGGGATTTAGCTATATGCTGTCATTTCAGGATTTCGCATGTCGAGGTTTCAGGACTTGCGAGTACAAAGGAACTCGCACTTAGGTACCCCGGGTGCCAAAATACCGAAATGTCGAAGTCTAAGAGGGCCATTCTCTCTCGTGAAGGGTTTTAAGACTTACGCCATAAAATCCTCTAGCAGATCCTTGGATAAACTTTCCAAAAAGGGTGTTCTTGTGGGGAGATCTATCCAGGGCATTACTTGAGACAAATAAGAGAACAAATTTCTTGAGAACAGACTTGAAAACTGAATCCGTTCAAAACATATATATATATATATATGTGTGTGTGTGTGTGTGTGTGTGTATTTACATAAGCCATAGGTGGTCTTTTGAACATAAGAATATATATATATATATATATATATATATAATCCATAGGTGGTCTTTCCAATATAAGCATATAGCCACCATTTCTAATCAAAACACCATACAGACAGTCTTACACTGTAACCATTCATAATTACACAAACCATGAACATACATGTCAGAATACTAATTTCAAGATATGAGATATAACACTTATCAGAAAAACACCAGGCTTGATGTAACTGCTGAGAGGGGTGCTCATTTCCACCCAACTGTAGGCTCAGCGATTCTGAATGGATTTACTACTAGCCACCCCTGAGCTTAGACCACGATGATGTGAGACTGAATCTTCATTCGTCAAAAGTCGAGAATGAAGGTTAGTGTCCTTCTTCTCTGCTTATCAATCACTCTATATATATTTTCCATAGTTCTTCTGATTTCTCCCCTCTTGCGATCTCTGTTGCAACTACTCCCCTCCACACCTATTTCCTACCTTTTCTTTTCCGGTGAGGTTGTGTGTGGCACGAACTTCCTCACAGTGGTCAGGTCTGAGGCTTCCACAGATGGGCGGTCCACCCCCATCCCTCATTAACTCATGAGGAGCCTATTCACCTACCATCCTGGCGAGTAATTCATTTCGGGGCCAACGAGCCACTCTTGATCTTTGGGCTAGTGAAGAACAAATACGGTATTGGTTTCAGTGGAAGTTAATGCCACCATTCTAGGTGCCTTCCACCACCTTTCATCAACCATCATGGTCTCTTTTCAGCACATCACCCTCCCAGCAGTCCTGCAACATATATTCATAACATTATTTACATTCATCGACCTTTTATACTAAGGTCCATTCCAAATCACACATTCACGTCTTTGAGTCTGCCATAGTTCTTGGCTAGTATAGTTATTTTTACAGACTGGGGGAAACAGGGTGTTACACCCATCCCTTGGATTCCACAATGGAAAGTGCCAAACATATGGAATCCATATTCGCTACTGGAGTAAAGGTCTCATAATAGTCAATGCCATGCACCTGTTGAAAGCCTTTGGAAACTAGCCTGGCTTTGTATCTGCTAACATGTCCATTCATTTCACTCTTGGTCCTGTAGACCCATATGCACTTGTCAAGTTCCCTTCCTGAAGGAAGGGGAACCAAATCCCAAGTCTGGTTCTCGAGGAGGGAGTTGTACTCCTTGTGCATGGTGGATTCCCAAAAGGGATTTCAAGTAGCCTCGCCATAGGACTATGGCTCTGAAGACTGAACCAATAAAATATGCCTGGGTGGCATCATTTCAATGGAAGTGAGTGCAAGAGGATGCTCCTTGAAATCAGATCGATTCCTCTTAGTATCAACTGCATCCCTAACAAGATATCCTTCATCCTAAAGAGTATTTTTGTCCCACTTGGGCCTTTTCTCTGTCTTTACATCTTCATCTTCATGCACTGACTCTGCATTTGACTATAGTGACTACATATCTAGATCATCTAAATCCTATGAATCAAAAATCTCATCTAAATAAGAGCCAACATGTACATGCTCATCACTCTAATAGGTGGAAGAACAAAAGTGTCTGCATGCGTCTATTGAGATACATACAAGACACTTTCCTTGAATTGGACACTATGCTCAATGATGAACCAGTCTAAGGAAAGATCAATGAATCTGTATCCCTTCACACCGTCAAGGTATCCAACAAAGATACACTCTATGCTCTGTGGATCAAGTGTCTTCCTCTTCTTAAAGGGAATCATGGTCCATGCATGTGAACCGAAAATACGAAAGTGGTTCACTTCTGGTTTGAGGCTGCTTCAAGCCTCGTAAAGGATATTATCCTTGAAATATCTATGGAGAGATCTATTTTGGATGTAGGTTTCACAATTAAGTTCTTCAACACATAATCTCTGTCGAAGTAGCTTTGTATGTGGCATTCAATATGCCATCTCTTTTAGATATTTAATTTTATGCTCAATAACTCTATTTTGTTGTGGAGTATAGGGAACCATGTGCTACAATTGAATCCCTGTCTCATGAAAAATATTTTGTATCTCATGGTTGACATACTCTCCTCCATTATCTTTTTAGAGGAATTTGACTTTCTTTCCTGACTGTGCCTCAACTAGGGCTTTGAAATCTTTGAGGTGTTGAAAAACCTATGATTTTTGCATAAGAAATAAAATCCATGTGAAGCGTGAGAAATCATCAAAAAGAATGAGCACATACCTTGATTTACTGATTGGTGGATGCAGAAAAGGGCCCATGAGGTCACTATGGATCATATTTAAAGGAAAGGAAGGCTTATGAGTCTTTCCTTTGTCGAATTTCTCTTGAGGGTGTTTTCCAAGAACACATCCCTCAAAAATTCATTTGGATAAGTGGATGTCAGGTAGACCATCAAACATTCCTTTCTTTCTAATTTATTGCATATATCTGAAATTTAAATGCCTGAACCTTTCGTGCTATATCCTACTTCTTTCATCAACATGGGTAAGCGGTAATGCAGAATCTGGTTCAATAAATTCAGAAAATGTGTAGAGTCTAGATTGATTATTTACCTCACTGGTGGCAACCCTGGAATTGGTTTTCATGTAATAGATATCCACTGCATTAGGTGTGAATATGAATCTCTTTCCGGTGCAGGAATTTTTCATCTAATACACAGGGAGAATATTGACAGAAAGTTTGGGAACATGTAGCACATTCTCAAAGCTTCCATTTGTGAGGTCAATTCTTCCTTTTTCGGTGACCACAACTGGAGAGTTGTCTCCCATCAAAATAGGACAACCTTTTCATGCATCCAATGAAGAATATACTTCTTTTGTGGTTTTGATGTGGTTTGATGCACCTGAATCTACAATCCAATCATCGAGAGAGGAGTTGATGGTAATCAAATCATGGCTAGAATTTTCTTTCTTGATATTTTGATCTCCCGGCTTCTTCTTCTTGGCACCCTTGGGGATGTGATATCCAAGGATGTTTTTATAACATATTTGGGCCATTTGATTTATCTCTTTCTACATACATGCATATTCTGTATGAGATCCTTTATGGAAATAAGTGCATTTCTTCCCTTTTCTTCCCTTTCCATCTTTGGATCCAGAGGCATCAATGAAGGGTTTTCAGTACCCTTCCTTATTTGGATTTTCATTTTATGTCCTTTTATATATGTCTTTAAATTTTTGATATTGATGATGGATACCATATTTCATAGTAAGTGCATGTGCCTTTGGGCCTTTGATTTTTCCCATATTGATGAGCTTTCTCTCCCCTGGTGTCAGAGACATGATAAAGGCCTCAAGAGAAGGTATTGTCCTGGTGGCTCCAAAGGTGAGCCTAACTAAATGAAATGTAGATACAAATAGTGAGTATTCTAAACCAAGTTTGGAGAGAATGGTAAGAACCATTTGTTTCTCCTGCTTAGATTTAGCAACCTTTCAACCCTTGAGTTGTGACAACAAATCCTAATATTTGGTAAATAAATATTGGATATTGTCCAAGATTTTTGGATTGAAAGTGAGAAATTCCACCTCGATCATGTGTCCCCTCATCTCATCCTGTTTGAAAAAATTACCTTCCATGGTGGTCCATGATTCATTGGGAGTTTTACAACAGGACATGTGAAAGAGGAGTTAAGGAGAAATGAGACTGCGAATAGTTCCAAACGCTTCATCCATTCGATTTAGATACTTGGATTTTTCTATGGATGATGTTGGTTCGGTTTTGTTTTCATGGTTAACCTGTATAATCCTCTACCTCGAAGATGCATTGTAATATTCTCCTTCCATGCAAACAAATTGTACGGTGTAAGAATGAATTCTTTTGAAAATTTCATTTTCTGTTGTCTTCAATCTTTAGTACCTACAAAAATAATTTTGTGTGTCTTTTTCCTAGCATTCCGTTGGCTATGATACCATGTAAATGTGTTGAATCTTCATAGAAAATGATATACATAATTTACAGAGAAAATATGAGAAAAGAGAAGCAGGAGAGAGAATGGAAAAATTCTCATTAACCAAATGAATGAATTATAATTTACACATGATATACTATGTGTAAATCAACTAATGTGCACTAGAGGAGAATCCAATGTGCCATAGTGGTGGTTTAGATTGATTTGGACACACACCACTAGTTACGGGAGTAAACTTCCACCTAGTCTAGTCTCTCAGGCAGTTACGGGAGTGAACTGCCACCTAGTATGAGTTAATTATTCTCTCAGTATTCAGTTAACTAAATGAAACAGAGTGAAGTGAGGAGGATATCAGATAATCATGAGTAATTCTCTGGTCTGGTGATGATCCCAAGGACAATGCACATTAGCTGGTGATGATCCCAATGTGGCATCTAGACTCCACTCAACTGATCTAACCGAAGTGTGAACTTAAGAGAATATTATCCTAGAGGAATATTCTCCCTAAACTATAAGAGACTGAATAATGACTAATAAACATAAGGAAAAACTTAGGAAAAATAAATCCTAGGTGTTTGTGAAGTATCTCCAACACTATTTCGACCCTAATTATAATAGGAAGTGGTGGAGAAATTGATCTTGTAGAAAGAATATTTTATAAAAATATTTGAAGAATTAGTAGAAAATAATACTTTTACTGTCACTATTCTCATTGAAGAAAAAGAAACCCTTGGTAAGATGTTGAATGATGCATTGGAACAAGATGCATGAACACAACATTTAATTGATGCCAGACAAGAACTTTAGGATCAAATTATTCGTATAATGGATCAAATAAGAAGATATTTAGAGTTGTATCAACAATGTGATACAATCACCATCAAGAATGCTCAACTGTATATTAACAATCTAATTCCATAAATTGAAAAGAAAGATCTGAAAGTTGCAATGTTAATTCATTTTATAAATTTTTTGTGAGATCGAGATTTGAAAATTTTAGGAATTGTAGATAGGATATAAGGAGTTACTTATGTCACAACTATTCTAGAGAAAAGAGATTTGTTAAAAGATATGAAAAAGAAGACAGAGGAAGCTTTATCAACAATTAATAAGTTTAAAATACAATTCAGAAAGATGAAGAGATTCAGATTTCCTTATTCTTGGGAAAAAGATCCATAGTTACATTAGAAAGAAACATATTCACATATATTTATTTCCTATCGTCATAACATAAAATTTGATGAGTGAGAACGACTTGTTTTCAAAAAAGGTTATTATAAATTCATTGGAGGAAGATTTCACCATTTTATCACTGCTTACTGAATTTAGATGGAACGATATGCTTATATTTAGATGGGTCCTTTTGCAAGTTGAACATGAAATCCTAACGCAAGTGGAAGAGGCTCGCGAATCAAGAGTGAAAACATCATCAAATTCCACGGGAAGAAAAGCTGAAGGTCAAAGTCAAAAGAAAGCAGTTCAAAAGGGAAGAAATCTTATTATCAAACAACCTATTTTTGGGCTATCTTCTTCAATTAAAAAGAGTCCAATGAGTCAAAATATGAAAGACAAAAAGTAGTTAGCTTACTTAGCAATAATTAGAGACTAGAGACATTTTAGTTAAGAAAGTTAGTTATTTGGAAATTATGAAACAAATCTATAAGAAGTGATGTAAAAGGCGTTGTTATGGTTAGAATTTTCTGGAGAGGCATACATATCTTTATAAGATCTCTCATGGAAAAAAATATTGGATTTCTTAATATTTTCAACAACATGTTAATGAATGATTTTGGAAGATAGTTTTGACACTTATTCTGGTTGGATTATCATGTTGTTGTGTTCTTGTTCTCTTTGTTAATATTCATTTTTGTGTTTAGATTTCATTTTATGTTAGTGAAAATAAGATGCGTTCATAGATATTTGACATTCTCTTATATTTGATATTTGATATTTAAATAAGATGCGTTCATAGATATTTGACATTCTCTTATATTTGATATTTGATATTTGCTCATTATTTATTTGATTAATTATACGAGGGCTTAACATACATGGTTAGTTTGATAATATTATCTTTTGAATGAAGTTTCAAGTTAATATGGTTCATAGGATTACAATGCATAAATAATTTTATTACTTTGTTGGCATGAATATTGTTATGTGGAATGATCATTGCTTCTTGTTTTATTTTATATTTATCATGGTTTCTTAGTTTTTAGGGAATGTGTTTTCTTGAAAGTTAAATTAATATGGTTATGGTTTTATTCATACATGTTATGTTTGGAACTATGAACTATTTTTAATTAATTTTTATCTAACGCGAATTAGGTAAAGTTTCCTTATATTATTTTTTGTAAATTAGAATTCTATAGGTTACCTATCATAGAAAACCATTATACATATCCAAATGTTTACTGGAGCTCAAGTTTCCAAAAATGGAAACCAACTTGACTCCAACCAAATTTTAAGAGATATGTGCCTCCCAGGGCCAAAGCTTTAATCCAAGTGTCAAGAGTGATGTGCCATCCAGGGAAAAAAACACAACTATTGCCTAAGTTCTATAGAAAGATCTATTACAAAAGAAAACTTTCATTTGTATCAAAATTAAAATGATAATTCCATTATTCAAACATGAACTATCAAGCAAAATTTTGAACCCAGATTGCATGAAAAAAGTATTCATATTACCCTCAGGGGTAGGAGAATTGGTCATTGTGTTCCTATTGCATCCATGGGTTTCATATCTACTATATTTCCATGCATGGCCATTACGCTGGAAATTTGTTGGTTGAGGTGCTCAAGACAAAAAATGAGGCCTACAAACTCACTTCAAAGCTTGAAAATGGGTTGTTGTATGATATGCATGACATCAAGTATGCATTGGAGGTTTTCTTCTTTGAGGGAGCTTGAGATATTAGGTAAGGAAGATCTGAAATCTTGTTTAGAGTACCCATGAGGAGAAAGAGATGGAGAACTGGCATGTGAAGGTGAAATTGGGAATAGGCTTGGAGCATAACCCAATTATTGTCCATGTTTGTTGAACCACTCTATTTTGCAACCCAAGCCTATGTATGTGTGTCCACTATCCTTTTGTCAAGCTGAGGCTGAGCTTGAAGGGGAATTTTATCGATCACTTCCTCTTTCTGTCAAAACTTTCACTACACACATCATATATGATGTACCCAACAATAATGTGGTCACCCCAACCACATTTCGACCTTCCCTTATGTTGTGGAATAATGGACTTTGTAACTGCTATCATCCGCAAGAGAATTGTTATGTTCTTATGCCGAATCCAACTGTGAGAAGAGAGGTGGCAAACTCGAGAGGAGGACACCAAAATGCATTTCAAAAAAACAAATACTCCATAAAACCACTTCCTCTAGATCCTTTCATTCTCTTTAATTGTGACATGGAAGCAAAGAGCCTAATGTATATGAGCAGAGCTGCGATTATTCTATCCAACCTCATTTAACAAAGGATCGCACGAATAATGTACTATGAGTGTTTAATAACCCCCACCAAAGGATTATAACCATTTAAACCATAACACATAGCCCAAGACCCACATGGCAAGGTGTCTCAAGTGTCTTGCTCTAGCTCATCCACCATTAACGAAGAATGACACCCCATCCGGTAGTAAATTTTCCTTATAGTTGAAATCATTGGTTTGTGTTGTTACTATATTCAAAATGGGTATTTTCATGAATTTGAAGATATTCTATTAATTCATAAATTTTAATTTTAATTAAGAGGGTTTCCCCTTTTGGCCTCTAAATTATTCCAATAAATCCTTAAGTGGGTAGGCTTATTCAAACTCTCCATAGGGTACCTTGGCATTGTTTGTTGACTAGAAACAACCTGAGGAACAAGAAAACCAAATACTATTTCCCTCCATAAGGTTCTGAAATATATTTAAGATTTAATCAATCAAACTGGCACTGAATATAGGTTACTTGCATGCACATGTTCTCAAAAGAGGTTTTTCTATTAAATGTGAATATGATGAATGGTTATATACAACTTTAATTTTTCTCAACTATTGAAGCTTGTGCACTTTTTTTTTTTATGTATAACATATAAGAATATGGTATTATTTTATTGCCACACTAGAGATGTCATGGATCTAGAAGAGGAAGAACAACCTATGGTTACCAACTTATTTGTTATCCATAGTTTTTCTATGGGGCTTTATTAAATTACATCAAAGTTAGAGGAAGAACCTAGTACAACCATACATAGGTTTTGTAATGGATAAACATTTAATTGGTGTTTTTTTATACAAATAACTCATCATTTCACTTCCATTAGGGGAAGGAAACTTGAAACATTGATTTCGAAGAAAAACTTAATCAACTATTATTTTAACATTGGACATTGAGACAATACCTAAGATTGTCCCATGTGATAACCATGCCATTGAGGAAATAATTAATAAAACACGTGCGATAATTCCCCAATACCTAAGTGCCTTGTTTCTACTGGTGATGTTTTGAGGATATAGATATAACCCATTTACCAATAGATCGATTTGTCATGAATTGATATAAATTTGAGGAACATTCCTTCAAATTATAGGATTCTCGTGTGATCTAGTGGTGTCATGCAGTGTACATGCATTTTTAATTATAGATAGTATAATCAATAAACAACAACTAAGGATTTTATATTTAAGAATATAACAACAAAAACAACAACAACAATAATAATAATTTATCCATCCCAAAGGGGTTGGATCCAATGGTCGAAAGTGAGGAGTTTTCACCATTGGACAAGGTTCAATTCCCATGAGGGCCTAACCTAGAGCCATGGGGGCACCTTGAGGTAGTCGTCGAATGTGTGGTTGCACCCAGAGATATTATATTAAATAATATCGTGACCCGTGCACACATAAGTGGATCAAAGACCACCCCCATGTCCTCCATTTGTTTCTCTATTGCGAGGTGTAGAACAAACAGTGACACGATGTTTTGTTAAGGAACTTTGTGATGTGAAGTCATTAGTTCGAAACCTCCGGGGACACAAAAAATCCAACCATGTAAAGGGTTGGTGTGGCTCAGGATCCATGCGATATCCGAGTGATTTTCATGGCTTATATTCCCCTAAGTCATGGTTTCGCGAGCCACATTCTAGTCATGCAAATCACGAACAAACCAACAAACAAAAAAAAGTAGCCAAATAAATGTAGCCATTTAAATTTAATCCTACAAAAATCCTTTGATCATTCACAATATGTATTTAATTTATATACCATTATGTTATGAGGCTTGATCTTCTCAAATGTTTCAGTATTTTGGTAAATTATTGATGTTTTGATATGGTAGTTTTACTAGTGAGTTTCAAACATAAGACATTTGTTTTTCAAATTCATTTTAAATTTTATCTTTTTAAAAATAATGAAACCCAAAAGGAAGAAGATAATGATACCAGGCATAAAAGACAATCAAAATAACATCTTTGTTTTAATTATAAATAAATACGAGTAATAATAAACCTTCTATATTTGGGAAGAATTGTTTAGTAGCCTAAGAATGCACCCGTAGTTCATTCTAATTATCTTTTTTGTCAAATTCAATTGAACCATTGAAAAACATGATTAATATATACAAATCAGTGAATATAGTGGCCAATCTAAAACCTTTGAAGTGTTTTTTTTACATATGCATTTTTCACCACCATGCTCTCATTTTTTATGTCTAGTCTCAAAAAATTCCAAAAGTGTCTATTATCTCATTATTTGGTATGAAACACAACCAAAAGAATGATTATGAGGAATTAAGTTGTCCTACACAACCATCCAACCATATACAATGTTGATTAAATCTAATCCCACATTGTTATAATGAATCATAAATTACATCGAGAAAATGTTGAAGATAAATTTGTATCATGCATACAATTATCACTAATATATAAATGACACTCTTTAATCACATGATAATTATCATTATAAATTACTTATATATCATCTATATTTCCTTGTGCATGTATGTATAGAACATAGAGAAGTATCAACAATTTGTTAGAATGATAATATTCACTCTATATTTCATAGGTGCACCAAATGTGTAATTCTCCACAAAAGTGACGACTCGCAAAATTGTTCCTAATGGAAAAAATTCATGAGATTTTTTGAACTATAGTGCTTTCCACCTAGATGTATGAAAATTTTATGTGTATTTATAAATATCATTTTCAAACTTCTTTAAGAAACCTATCAGATGGATTTTACTCTACAAATCAATATTTTTGGAGAGAGCACTTGAAGAAGTCTAAGAAGAAACATTGAGAGTAAACTATTAGTATATCTTTCAAGTGACACTTATATTTAACAATTATGGATCATTCATATCGATGGGGTACACAGAATAAAATAAAATAAACTTTCTACAATGATTGCATTTGTTTCTACCAACACACTGTTTACGGTAAAATAACTTGTCCTCTTCTCTTTCATACATAATTTGGAATATGAAATCCTAAATTGTGGAAGGAGGTAAATCTCTCCAAAAAATATTACCAAAATCAAAGAAAGTTTCATAATAGAATTCAAAATCCACAAGGTAAAGACAATAACACATGTCACACATAGTGATAGGCCTAACATATGATGGTTTAAATTTCACAAATGCTATCATTTGGATATAAACACCACAATGACTCATTAAATTTATTGAATAGTTCTACTTCAATCATCTTCAATAAATTTTTCACATGTAATTCATGCTCACTTCGTTGTACTGATTACTATACCATATCTCTTAAATTTGGTGAAATATGGGAAGTTTTCATCCAATAATCATGTGACATAGCTCTAACACCCTCTAGAGGTCCATTCTGGTCAAGGTGCCTGCAAATAATGGTCAACAAATAAATTCATCATTTATGTCCATTTGCACCGTGAATTTATTATACTTGTAAAATGTCTTCATAGTGATTCAGATCAATTTGACATATTCATTAGTAAGACAATTATCATTTGCATTTCTTTAAGTGCAATGCTAACATCATATGATCATGATTTTCCAAGAGCCTGCACTACCTCTTTTTTTTAAGGTATAGATGATAGTTTACCTTTCTTCTTTTGTTCACTTTTTAATACTCAACAATGGAACAAATTCTATAAACTTATTGGACTTTATAAAACTAGATAAAAGTTGATATTTAATTATGACTACCTCATTTTTAAGTTAACTTTTTAAAGGAATTTTTTGTGGCTTAAAGTCATTGATGTTGATGTCATTTAAGATGTAATCATGATATTAATACAAATGTATATATATGGATATATAGAAATTAAAGAATTTATTATTGATACAAATGTATATATATGGATATATATAAATTACAGAATTTATTGTATTCTAAATAAAAAAATAATTTATAGAATTCTAAGCATAACTTAGAATCAATATTAACATGAATGAATTTCATGGTGTGTATATAAAGAGAGGTAAAGAAATGTTCTATTTAATGCTTTGAACATCTTTATTAACATTGAGATGAAAATCTTTTCCCTCATCTAAATTTCCAATTTTTTTTTATGTTTTTTTTTTTTAACTTTTCTTTAATAATCTTTAATATTAATATTATTTTCTAATTTATAATCAGATTTTATTTTGCATTCCATTTTATTTTGATAATTATTAAATATTTAGATTAATAATAACCCAATATTTTTATAATAAAAAAATATTACAACGCAACACTTCAAAAATAACCCAAAATATTATAACCAACAAATATTTGCAGCACTTCAAAAATAACCCCAGATCTTATAACCAAGAAATATTTGCAACATCAAAATAGATACCAACAAATATTTACAACCTCAAAAAAAAATTGAAAATATAAACTTAAGATACAAAAGAATGTAAACAATATAAAAATTATTGAGAAAAACGAGAAACAGTAAAAAAAAAATTGAGAAATAAATATCAATTGTGTGAAAAGTGGATATACTTTTTCCATTGAAACTAACTTCTAATTGAACATGTTAACTTTAGACATAACAATTATTTTTTCGACTTGAAGAGGACTCTGAAATTTTTGTTTGATTCATTAATTTTAATAAATTTTATTTTATTATATATATATATATATAATTTGTCATTTATATATAATTTTAATAAAAAATATAAAAATAATATTTTCAAAAATATATAATCTGAAACTTTAGAATTTTTTTGGAAAAGTTTTTTTAAAATTTAAGTGGTTTTTTTAAAACTCTATTTTTGGATTTTTTAAATTTAACTCTAATGGAGGAAAAAATGCCAATTTTACATAAACTTTTTAATTTATCTAGTTTAAAAATAAATAAAAAATAATCCATTAATAAAGTCCATATCAATTTTAATTACTTATTGTTTCCACCAACAAAATCTTAATCTAAAAAGAATATATTGGAATTTCATGAGTCGTTATCAACTCACAATATGAAACAATAAATATAACTTTAAAAAAATGTAAAGTTAGCATTTTACTATATAAAAAAACCAAAGTAATAACCCAGATTCATATTTTCACACTACTTAAAACTTGTACCATTTCTAATACCACATAAAGGACGATAAAATGGGATCAAAACACCATGTTCCAAACACGAGAACAACCAAGCAGAGGGTCCATGAATCCACATGTAAAATAAACATCAAAATGATATTTTCAGGCCGCTCGAAAACATTGAGTTGGATGCTTAAATCATCCAACGTTCTCAATAACTTGCGGCACTACGACTGTTCTAGTTAGCAACAAGGCCACACCGGATTTATTACTTAACAGAAATGTTTTTTTGTTATATTGATAGGTCTATACTTATTGATAATGTGTATAATTAATGATTTTTTAATCTAAAAATTTAATTTGATGAATAGTAATGAAATAGTATATTTTTAATGATCTTCTCAAATCAATGAATATGATTTATTGTTCATAACTTCCTTGCATTTATGAATGCATTAGTTAACATGTTTATTTTTTCACATTTACCTAATACTATTAAGAAATTATTGTAAGGCTATATAATTACTACATTTAGATGATTAACAAGAATTAATATCTATGGAAATTTTAATTGTCACTTTTACATGATTAAACCACTGATTGAAGTGTTGGAATGTGAACGGCCTCATTCCACATTTGGAGGAGTGTAATTAGCTTATAATAATGATCCATTATTTACTGTAGCACGAGGTTTTAGGGTTTTAACACCATGCTTAGTTCTATCCGATACCTGGGTACTTTGCGATTGTGCTAGTACTTATAACAACAAATAAAGAGCACATCCATACACAATAACAACGAAATATGTAAGTGGGTGGTTAAACCAACAATTTTTTTACAAAAGTAGAAATGTGTATAGTCTTTAACCCATGCCACCCCAAAATTGTATTTAGAAGGATCTTCTGCTCAAGTTCAAAGAAAAAACTATGTGATACACAAAAACAAACTTCTTCCATCGCCTTGCAAAATCATTGATGCCATTTACTGAATCATTTGACAAATGCCTTCAAACTTCGCTTCATGCTTCAAGTCTGTGGTTCATATTTCCCTTGTCTCAATCTATGTGACCTACAAAACTCAACTTCACAACCATTTGCCCAGAAAGTGCTTTGCTTCAATAAAATCTCATCCTCTTATGTATCTATGGCAGACTCCACAAGGTGGAAAAAGTCATCCTCGAGGGGCAACTTGGCCCCTTGGCAATTAAGATGCTCAAACCTCAACTCTGCCATTGTGAAAAATGTGTGTCACTTTGGATTTGCCCCTTCGTTTGGTCTCCTCCTTTACAAATATAGGAGCCGAACTCTCTCAACCAGTCCATCCCTTTCCTTGGAGCCGATGCAACATTTCGCACTTTTCCACATAATTTTTGGGCAGACCTTAGGTGCTTGCACCCCCTTAGGTGAGTTAGGTTGACTTCCTAAGGCTTCCCTCCTTCCTCTTGTTGATGTGTTTGTTTGTTGTGCACCCAATCTAGTTACCCACTGAATCTTCAACTGACACCACCGTTCGTCTAGCAAACTCATCATCTAGGTGCACACGTCTCTTAAGTGAGTTGGGCCAACTCACCTAAGCGTCGTCTAGCAAACTCATCATCTAAGTGCACACGTCCCTTGGGTGAGTTGGGCCAACTCACCTAAGCGTGCCCTCCTTGTGCCTTAGTTGTTTTTTCATCTTGGTGATGCGTTCGTTCCTTCTTCCCACATCTTCCATCAATCCCACGCCTTAACTTATACTGTAAGCAATCTTTAGGGTGGGGTCGTTCCTTGACATCGAGCAACCTCAAGGAATCCCAACTCTCCCCTATATAAAGAATTTTCTCTTCTCATTCACACCAGGCGTTCACACCAGGCGTTCTTGCCCGATTTTCGCTCTAAACCTTAGAAATATGAATCAACAGAGACCCAAAATTTTAGAGAGTCGCCCAATGTTTTTAGCAACGTCGTCTAAGAATCTTAAAAATAAATTTCGTTTCTAGTGAGAGCTGATTTCATCTTTAAGTTATTGATTGAAGGGTGGGGGCCGAAATGAGCGAAGTGCATGTTTCGTAGGACTTATATTTTAAATGGTTGAACCACCGCTCATAACGGTGAGCTTGTACGTTCCTTTCCCACATAAAACGATGAACTCGTTAACAGAGACAGCATAAGGGATAATCACGTTAATTCTAAAATATTCTCAAGAAAGAGAATAGAGGGGATAACTAGGCTTATTTTATAAAATATGAAAATATTTCGAAAAAGAATTGCAATGGAGGATTTCAACGACTTTGCGCGTTATGAATTGAACGGGAAATTTTGATTTAAGAAACACGTTAAATATTATATAAAAATTTCTGATATATGAAAATAAAATTTAGATGTTTTTTAAGGATTTCAACGATTCTCGCGTGAAGAATCTAACTAGACAATATGATTTAAGAAACAGGTTACATCTGCAAATCATTTCTGATGTGATTTGTTATGATGTGATATTTGACAAGGAATCTTATAAATCAAACCAAAGGTGGTGGGGAAAAATAGATAAGGTATAAATATGTTTTTTCTATTATTTCTCATTTTTATTTTTAAATAAAAATTTTATAAACCAAATTAAAGGTGAAAGAAAATTTTGTTATTGCTAGGAAAGGTGTACAGCTCAGTATTAGGTGTATGTATTATTTATTAAATATCATTTAACAAAAAAATATATACATAATGGGGATAGAGCTGTCCTTCTAAACAAACATAGATCCTTTTTAAACTGTTTTAAAGTGTAAAAAGAAAGGTTTGCATTTCCAGAAATTTGATTTTTCTAAAAACTTCTAAAACCAAAATTAAGATAAATTTATATTAGTTTATAACCAATACTAAAAATTTCTAAAACCAAAATTAAGATAAATCTATACTGATTTATAACCCGCTTAAAAATGAAAATTTGATATACCTTATTCAAAACTCAGTTATGTGATAAATTTTCATTTTTTCCACAAAGATTTTCCCACGAATTAATTTTTGAAGTTTCCTCCAATTCTCGCACTCTATACCTGTAAAAACAAAGCAATTTTTGAGAATTACAACGATTGCTGGATTTTGGACGAGCATTCAATCCTTTTCCAAAGGGTCCATTTCAGATTATTTTTTATCTCACTCGAGGTTTTACTTTGTGTGAAATAGTAATAATTGCAAAACTCGTTTAAGACGCGTGTTAATCATGATAATGCTTTCAACAATATAAGAGGAAAAAACAAACACAAACACTAGTATTTGGAAACTCTTTTCTTTATTTGTCAATGTAATGTCAGATGATTAAGGGTTGTCGAATTTAATTTTTTTAATTATTTACAATTATGAATAATTATTGCAAAATAATATGTTTCTTTCAAGGAATTGGTTATATATATAATTAATAATGCCACGACTAAAAGTTGTGTAATTTAATTTTTTAATTATTTATTACAGAATAATATGTTTTTTTTCTAGCAATTGGTTATAAATATAAGAGAGGAAAAATGTTATTTTCACTGAAAAATTTTCAGATTATGTGTATTACAGTAAAAAGTTTTTTTTTTAACATGTAGTAATGGGTTTGGGTTTGAATAAATTATGAATTTTTTTTACCATATTTTAATCATAATTATAATAAGAAATAATTTTAGTAAATAGTAATTTTTTATGATTTTTGAAATTAAAATTTTGAATTAAATTTTTATTAATTTTAAAATTGGATGCTAAATTCTCATTAGTCTTCTTTTGAGAGTCATTTATGTTAACACATAGAATGTGTAGTGGTCAAAACACCTTGGTTTTGTTTTATTTTAAGTCATAAAGTTTTTAAGTCTTAGGTTTAGAGTTATTTTTCATGTCATAACTCAATTTTTTGGTTTTTATAAGCAAAGTATTGTTTTAACCTTGGTTTAGAGCCTTTATGTCATGAGAATATTCATCATGATAAGGAGAATGGTCTTTATGAGTCATACTCTTGGTATTAAACATCATCACCATGACATGTCCTACCTCAAAGTTGTACACACATTTTCTTTTGGTCACTTGCCAACCATTTAGATGTAGTTAGGTGTATTTGCTGCCAACTCACATAAAAGTTCCTAGCGTACCTATGAGCACCTCATGCACTTATCTTTGATTATTGCAACTTGGAAATGTGTCAAGGGGAATTTTTTGGTTTTCATCCCTTTCATCTAATTGGATTTTCAATGATTATGTCACATAAAACTTTAATAGTTTCCTTGAAGTGCACTATTGGAATTTGAAGTCGGCATTGCAAACTGGCTTACAGACTGGCACTGCAAATTAGCTGAAGGAGGTTGTTCCAGTTTGGATGCCTCTCAAATAGACCATCTCAGGTTCACAAAGCACCAACATCAAACCCAAGTGTATAAGGTATTCCTTGATTATATCCATGTTGTTCAAAGGTTAACACGGAAGTTAATGTTGTTTAAATTATTGGCCCTACCAACTATTAAAGCCCATTTGCTACCAACTCTCAAACTCACTTCTATGGCACTCTAAACTCTATCCACCAGTCAATATTGTTATCTTAATCTCACCTTATGTTTTCTTTCGCAAACAAGCCATTTGTCCCACTGATATCTCAACGCTGTGAACTGCTTGATTTGATTATGCATCACAATCACGCGTTGCAAACTAGCGTTGTGAATCGTCTGTTTCTATACTGCCAAAACCCTTGTTTTTTGCAATCAATATGAAACACAATCTAAACCAATTGTATGAGATCCCTATCAAACATGAGGAATATGGTTAATCCTTTATAGAATCAAGGTATATTTCATACCATATCGGAGCTGCAAACAAATATTGGTGCTGTTGAAACCCTTTTTTAGCAGAGAAATTTCAGTTGTCTACATTTTTACTAAAGATCTCAGTGGTTTTCCCTCTTATCTTTCCCTTTGAATTTTGCTCCATTTCATACAACTGTTGTGTATAAGTGTTTAGAGAAGGTGAACTCTACGTAAACAAGATCTGTCATCAAACCCTTATTTTCATGTTTACCCATTTTTTCACATACCAATTGTCATAACAATTTACAAGTAGTGACTATGGATAGTCAACAAAACAAGAAGACTCACAAGGGAGGAGATATTGTGAGGATTGAACCATATGATATGCAGCTCATTAACTCTGAACAATTGATCAGGGAATCTTTTTAGAGGGTGGGTTGTCTAAATTTTTGTCAAAAGATGCAGAGAGGACATCTAGAAGTGGCCAAAGAGTTTGCACTTAATTTTAATGGGAATAAAACTAAAGTGGGGATGTTGGAGTTTGTTGTTTCAGAACATTTTGTCTCTGTTGCAATAGAGATACCTAACTATGGAGAGAAATGGTTCAAATCCATTTCATTAAGTTCATCCTTCTCAAAAGAATTCCTTAAGCTAGAATATCAAGAGGACAACTTGTATAAAGGAGTACCTAGAATTCTCATGCTTGAATGTTTTGACAAGATACTCAGGGTCATGCATAGATACTTCACATGTGAAGGGAGGTTCAATATGGTATACCAATACCATGTGATCAGATTATTATTACACTTCACAAGAAAAGAATCCTTGAACCTTCCATTCTATTTGTTCAGGAGTATTGGTAAGATGTTAGAGAGACTCCAGGTTAAGTCAAAGCAGGTAGATTCCAGTGTCTTTCACTCTGGTCTTATCAAGATGTTAGTAATGGAGGAGTTAAGGAAATATAACATTGATTAGGAAACTTTCCTGACTTCATCACATTTTCAGTTAGATATTGCTCCTACTCCACAGTCCAAAGGAAAAAATCCTACCCTTGTTGAGAGGACTGTGCATTCAGAGTCCAACAAGAAGAAGAGGGTGAATAGGAGTGATAAATCTTTCAGGGATACCGATGAAGAAGAAACAGGCGGTCCTTCACAACCTCCAAATAGAGAAACTACACATATGGTAGATGCTATTCCCATGGAGATTCCTTCAAGAAAACCAAGAATATTGAAAGGAAAAAATAATTTTTTTCCCCACCAAGTGTTGCAGACAAAGTCAAACCTAGAATACCTTTTACTAGAGAAACAACCAATCAACGTGTCCTCATGAAGGATGATACAACAGAGACTTCATCCCAGCAAAAAGGAAAATCTCAGTCTTCTAAGCAGCCCATAGAAGTTATTGACATCACCACTCCTCAAGATGAAAGAAACCCTACCTTCAAAAGGCTCAGGAGGCATCTCAAGAAAGCAAGAGCTAAAATTGACAAGTTGAGGAAGGAACATTTGTGCTCCCAGATAAAGCTTAAGGAGATGTTGGACATGTATGGAGAGACAATTGATAAGGAAAGGTTCATGGCTAAGATGTTTTCTCCCCTTCACAGGGAAATCAAGAATGTCTACAAGTAGAAAAGAACCCACCAAGCTCAAATCAGAAAATTGAAGGCAGAGTTACAACCTTTTAGAGAAGAATTGACAAAGAAAAACTTAGACATGCTGGTCAAGGTGGCTACCAGAACAAGTTCTAGAAAAAAAATATAAAGACAATGATATTCTAAAATCAACATCATTTTTGTCAAAGTTTTATGTTGCATGTTTTTACAACATTAAATGAGGGTTATGATCTTTGATCTAGATTTAACATTTTTGTGTTTTTCTCCAAGGATATATAAGGATAATGAGTTTGTTTCATATCTAGACTCTGAGTAGAAGTTTTAAAGTTTTGAATATTATGCAAAAGTAAAATAGGATGCTACAGGAAAGTTCACAATGCATGGAATCATTGGCATTGTGAACTACGTGTTTCAGGATAGTTTGCAGTGTTGCACTATGAACTCAGTTTTTTGAAGATTTTGGAGGGAAAGGGAGATGCCAGCTATCAAGGTGAACCCATACCAGCACACAGAAGATAAGTTTCAATTTGGAAGTCCACCTTCCTTAGGGAGTTTCATAATTATGGACACATCATCAAGTTGTTAAATATTCTTGTATACGTTTCCAACATTTTCCTTTAAAATATGAATTTGTTGTTTTTTTTTTGTTGTACACTTGTTGCCATGCTTTTCCTAAGCATGGGATCCTATGAGGAAGTTGAGGTGTGGATTATAAATATGGTTTTGACAAGTTTATTTATTTAAAGGGAATTGTAAGACTAAGCAAGGTTCCAATGGTGTGAACAAAAAACTCATATTTTTAGAATTGTCTTTTTTAGCAGAGGTTTCTCCTAATGTATGGACCAAATCCAAGATACTTTTAATGGTGGAAATCAGTATTATTCTAATTATCATTTCTTTTTTTTCTCACTTTGATATCAGTTTGTTTTGAAGGATTCATCTCATTGTTGTTTCCTTATTGCAATAAATTATTTATTGTGATATTGTATGCAAATTTAACAGAGTTATTTTCTCTTTGAATTTAAGAGGTTCTTATTCAAATGAGATTTTTTTCATATGTGTGTCAGAAATATCTAATGTAAAATGATATACATATTACATTCTCCTTTCTAAGTATTTCATATATATTTCTCATCTCTTAAAACTTGATCTGAAACAATTCAAGGCCTTGTTTACTGGTGTGTATTACATGGAATGATTTGTGATTGACATCTTTAATTGAGTTTTCTATCCATTTGCCACATTTTTACAAACAGTTATCATTTACATTCTGATGGGTATTAGGATTACACCTACAATAGTCTAGGTGTGACTTCTAGTGCTAACATTTTTGGTGTCCTTGTCGGGGAACGAATTTAAGATTTTTCCTTGGGTTGTATGAAAAGACAATATTGATTTTGATGGTGTGCATAAATCAATAAACAAAATACTGCATAGTGCACCTGGATACTCCAAAGTTGATTTGTGGCTCACAAGAGTAGACACATGATTTCTAATCCACAATCACTTCTGGCTGCACCTGAACCTGATCTAGAAAATATCATAAACAAGGGAAATGTTTTGCAAGGAGCCTCCTCTTCTAAATTTTCAGGTACTTCTGGAGACTTACCTGACTCTGATTTCCATACACCAGTTGTTGTTTTTCATGTTTCTCATTTACCTATTTTTGAACCTCTTGTAAAGTCAAAACTAGGAGATTTTCCTGTAGAATATTCAACATTTTCTCTTGAACTGAAAGAAGAAAATCTAGAAAATTTTGATTTTCTTGCATCCCCTGAAATTGTAAAGTGGTTTAGGCTCAAAAGTTTGGAATATTTCTCTCTCTTAGGTTCTCCTTTTACCCATCCTTTTAAATTTTATGTAACTAAAGAAGAAGGAACCTCAGTTTTTGTTGAAATTCCCCCATCCTCATCCAAGACTCAACCACTTTTTTAAAATATGAATTTTCCCCACCTTATACTCATCCTTTTCCAAAAATAACTTTTATACAGATTGCATCTTTACCTGTCATATGACCTTCTACTTCTCCTAGAATTTAGAGTCCTCATTTTCCTAATCAAATGGAAAGGATTAGTCGTTCTCAAAACAAAATAGATGTCATTGTGACTACTAGGTATGCGCCATTAGTGCTTCCTCATCCTATGAATTCTCTTCCAATATGATGTTACCTAAATTATATGCCTAAGTTCACAGGAGAGGAAGATATCACTACAAAAGAACACCTTGCAACATTTTACAGTTATGCTGATAATTTGAATATTGAAAATGAAGATGTTTGGATGAGGGTTTTTGTGCAAAGTCTTTATGGAGAAGCTAAACAATGGTTTAAAAGTATATCCCCTGGATCAATTACTAGAATTGAAGCCCTAGATGATTCATTTTTAAGACATTGGGGTGACAAAAAAGACTTATATTATATCACAGAAATTGGAGCTCTTAAAAGAAAAAAGGTGAATGAGTGTCAAAATTTTCAAATAGATTTAAGAAGATGTATAAAAAATTCCTACTGATATTAAGCCTACTAAAAATTTTGCTAAAATAACCTATGAAAGTGGCTTGAACCCAAAATTTTGTCTTTTGTTGAGAGAAATAAGGTCTACAACATTATCCCATATGCAAGATGTTGCTCTAGAGGTGGAATAAAAAATATTGGAAACAAATAAGTTGAGGGGAAAATATGATAGGGATAGAAGAAAAAAAAAGGCATAATCCTCGTCTTTTGATGCTTCAGGAACTAATCCCCAAGTTGATTAATTGACTAAGTTAATCAAGTCACTTTCTGCAGAAATGGAAAAACTAAAACTTGAAGGGAGACAAGCAAGTACAAACCCCCATGATTTCCGAAATAGAAACAATTTCAGAAGACAAAACAATACACCTCAAATTATTCAGAGCGATCAAAGAAATAGAGAGGATCAGAGGGATCAAACCCCTCTACAAAAAAAATTGGTTGATGATGAAGAAGGAGATAATGAAGAAGTAGATCAAGAGAATCATTGTCTGGGAGACACATCTTCTTCCCCTCATCTAACCCACTCTTCTTATGAAGAGTCTCTAGTGAGAAGTTAGCTAAATGAGTTAATTAAAGGAGATAAAGTGAATGAAATTGAAAAAAAATACAATTTGAGGTAAAAAAAAAGAGAGGAAAATCCAAGTACATCTAATCAACCTAAAAAATCAAATACTTCTACCAAAACAATGGAAGAACCAAATAAAGGAACAAAAGAAAATAACAATCAACTCATCATTAAATCTCCTATTCAAGAGAGAAAGGAAATTCTGAAGTCCCAATCTTCTTTTGACTTTGAGAATGAAATCCAAAAAATCAAAATTCCTGTCCCATTCCTAGAGTTGATAAAGAATGAAGATTTCAAGAAATCTTTTTCAAGAATGTTGTAGCCTGAATTTTCTTCCCATTCAACATACTCAATTAACTTGCATGATGAGAAACCTACAATTATTTTGGGGCCGCTAGTATAATACATAGATGACTCCTCCCCTCCCTTTTACACCTATTTGAATATACATGATGAAATCTTACACAATTGCCTTATGGACTCAAGTTCATCGCATAACTTAATGCCTAAGGATGTCATGGATGAATTGGGTCTAGAAATCACTTAAAAAAAATCATGATTTGTATTCATTTAACTCAAGAAAAGTAAAATTCCTTGGGGTGATTAAATATTTGGTTGTTACTCTCTTTCAACTAACTATGAAGAGCATAGTCACAGATATTGTAGTTGTAGATGTTCCTCCCAATTTAGGGATGTTATTGTCCATATCATGGATCAAAAGGTTAGGAGAGACATTGAAAATAGATCTTTCCTATGAAACTATACCTGTCTTTGGGGGTGAACACAGAAGGCTGTATAGAGAGGCACATCTTGAATATATTATTAGTGATTAAGGAAATCCAATAAACCATCCCATCTATGTTGTTGATACTAATTTAGGATCTAGAATTTTGCATGTTACTTATTTTTCTCATTCCCCATTGAAAATAAAAAAAAAACCACCAACAACATGTGAGACATTCAAACAAGCTGCTCAAACTTGGAAAATGTATTTTGATGTTGCATCTTCCAAATATAGTGTTGCTGTTGGAGTTGTGTTTATTTCCCCTTCTCATGAAGTCATAACCTTGTCCTTCAAATTATAATTTTAAACTACAAACAACATTGCAGAATATGAAGCCTTAGTTTTGGGGCATAGAGCTACAAAGGACATGAAAATTGAAGAATTATCAGTTTTTGGAGATGGAGAGTTAATTGTGCATCAAGTCAGAAATATTTTTCAAGCAAATCATCCAAGACTACGAAATTATAGGAATGAGGTATGGGACCTTGTTGACAATTTCTTCCTAGCCTTCAAGATACCTTTTGTTCCCATAAAGGATAATACATTGGTTGATTCTTTAGTTGTTTATGCTAGTAACTTTAAAATCCCACTACCTCCTAGACCTAAGTATGATGTTGAGGTGAAGCATAGACATTATGTACCTGCTAATGACAAGCATTGGAAGGTTTTTGAAGATGATAAAGAAATAAATATATTTATGGAAACAGTAGATGAATTTTATTCTCTTCATATTGACCAAGATTTAGATGATGATAAAAGTATGGATGTTGATAAATTTCTGAGCAAGATTGCATATCACAAAATTGTTTAGTTGCCTAAGAATCATATTCCTAAAGGATTGGCTTCCTTGGAGAGGTTGCTTGATAACAATGATGTGGCTGTAAAAATGAGAGATTCAAGTGAAAATATTTATCTGATAGATTGTAATTTAGCTACTGAAGAGGAATCGAAATATGTCAAATTGTTGAGTAATTCGTCAGAAAATCAAAGGGATGAATATATCAAAGTGTTGAAAGAATTTGTTGATGTCTTTGCATGGAAGTATGTGGATTTTGAAACTTATGATACAAGCATCATTGAGCATAGAATAACTTTAAAGGATGAGACCAAACCTTTTAGAAAAAAACTTTTAGAATAACTTTAAAGGATGATACCAAACCCTTTGAGAAAATTTCTAGAGAACCAATTTGAAATTTGAAGTTAATTTGGACTGTATCATTGAAATCTAAATATTTGAGAATAAGATATTTGAAATTGACTCATCAAATTATTATTTTGACTCTAATGAAAAACTCTTTTAAAATTTTTTGGTATATGTGTCGTTTATCTTCTTCCTATAAATGTGATAAAAAATATTTTATGAATGTGGTGAATGTGACATGTGTTTTATATTTCCAATAATATATAGTTTGTATATATTATTTATGCCAATTTTATGTTTTATGAGTGAAGGTTCATGATCCTTTTCTTCATAACTCTTTGTGTGTATTTATCATTTTTCTCATTTTCATTTTATTATTTTTTTTTATAAATATTTTGGAGTTTTCTATATAGCACTCTCCCATTTATATATATTTGTTCTCAAATAATTTCAAAGAAAATCTTTTAGAAAAAATTAAAAAGGAGTACCACCTCTATAAAAATGCATGGTGATTCATATCCTCATGAGGTTGTTGTTTAGGTCTTAACAAAGTAAAAAATCAATATGTACCTCAATTTTTAAACATTTGATGGACTTATACTAAAATTATATCACAATGATGAGGAATATTTTTTAAATTATTTTTTAAAACTAAAGACAAATTGATTCAAGAATCGAGTTACAAAAAGAGTAATGCATTATTCCATGGGAGAGTGAAAATGGATAAAAAAACACTAGAGTAAATATTGTCTGTGAGGAAAAGTGTAAACCTACTCCCAAATATGTGGGATGTGAGGGTACAAGCTAGCAAAAAGTTATGCCAAGAAGGTTCCCTAGTGTTAGGGATGAGGATAACTTAGTAAAAGACCTAGGAAAACTATCATTCTTCTTGGTAACACAACAAAATACAAGTATAGAGAAGGAATGATGTTGTTGAGTACGTGTGAGAAGGATTTTAGCTTGATGGTTCTAAAAAAGAGTAAGTTATGATTTATTTGGAGATGGTTATTGAAATTTTTAGTCCCTATAAAACAATGAATTAGGATGAGAGGTGACATGAGAGAGTGATTTGATTGTTCTAGTCTATGATTGAGAGTAACTCAGTTTCTCTTCAGTTTTGAAATAAGTTCATATATGTTTTACTAACTTTATTTCTTGTTTTCCTAATACAAAGAAATAAATATTATGATAAGAACTAAATTTGAAAATAAACTATTATGTCTCTAAATTTTATAGAAGAATACAACAATTACTAAACTCTATGGAACAAGAAAAATGTCATTAATATTTGAGTCATAATATTTATGCAACAAGAAGTATGTCAATAAAATCGTTTTTTTCTTTATTATAAAATTGAAACAATATTTATTTTCTACAAATCTCACATTTATTTCTTCATCCAAATTAGTAAGGTTAGAAATCATTTTTATTACCATAGTAAGAAAAATGAAAATTTCCTTTTATTAGTCTAACTCGAGAAAACTAATACGAGTTAAAGAAGACTATAACATAAAAATATTTATTTTTGAAGTTAAACTTCTCAAATAGCTAGAGAAAGATTCTTGTATATATTTATAAAATCAAAGGGTAATATTTCTTGCATTACAAATTCCATTGGATCTAAATATTTATAGCATACTTAGGAAACTGGTTTATTGTTGAAAGACTAATAACTAGAGAAATATATGAAGTAAAAGAATGACAATGTAGAAAGGAATCATAACAAACATTAATATGATGCAAATGAAGGGATTTCTAAAATTTGCGGTTTGAACCAAAAAATACTCAATGTGTTGTTAAAAGAAACTATTAGGGTTTCGAAAATGTAATAGTAAAAAGATTAATTATCTATATTAATCAAAGCTCAATATAAACCCTATTCCATCATTTCGATAGTGTTGGTATGAGAAACCCTACTTTAATGTAATTATGTCGAAAGGTGTATACCTACTGGTAATGGGTACATTTAATAGGTTTTTAGTTCTTAATACGTTTTCTATGGACGAGATTAAATATTCTTAGAATATTCTTAGTCGTCACAATAAATGAATGGCTCTGATTTCATCCATTAACTTCCGAGCTGTTATAAAGACATCCATTTATATGTTTACTATTTTACATTTACCTAATCTTGTTTAAAAATTACTGTGTTCACAAACTTATTGCCACGTCTATCTGATTAAAAAATATTAAAATATTCACACAGAGTAGTAAGATCTTGACGTATGTTTCTGCTGACTAACGTTTGTTTTATTATGCCCTTCGGCGTTAATCAGCCACGTAATTGTGGTTGTGCTAGTATAACAACATACAAAAATCAATGGTTCATCTTTAGATATGAGGTAAGAAGTAAAGCGAACTCATACAAAGAGATTATAGGACGAATCAAGTTAAATACACTTGGCCTCATGGTGAATATCTCGTGATGGGTATTTCGAAAACAAAATTGACACTTGGCTTCATGGTGAATATTTCATGATGGGTATTTCAAAAACAAAATTGAATAATAACTGTCACATGTAGAATAAATTAACTAGCATACCCCTAAAGTAGGGGAAAGGAAACACTCAAGTGAACTAAAATGGTTAAGTTGTTAAAAATATAGAAATTTTATTGTTGGATGGAAAATGAATACCTCAAATGATCTTTTAGAAAGGGTAATTGTGAATGGATTTATGGTGTAAGGATGTCATGTGAGAGTCTTGAAATAGAGGTTCATCATTAAATAATCTTTGGTGTTTTTAATCTTCCAAGGACTATTGGAATATGAGGAAATGAAAGGTCATTGTTGTGCATTGGAGATACTACAATAACTTGTTTTGTTTATATTTTGAACTTGTTCAGGAAATAAAGACAATGTTTAGTTTCATATCTAACACCCTTGTAAAAGAACTTAGAGTCAGAAAGAAGGGATTTTGAAGCCTCAAATTTGAGTTGTCTAAGTACACATCTAGACAGTCTATTTTGTAAATTTTGGAATGGTGATATAGCTTCCATTGCTGGGAAGCAATCATGTAATTTTGGTAATACCATACACTATATAAATACAATGAGCAATTTTCTTGTGGAAAAAAAAAAGTACAACCCAATAATTAAAAGGGAGAATAAAAATAGGAGAATCTTATTTTTTAAGTGCTTCAATACAAACAATTGGATGTTTGGATCAATTTATGTTCCAATGCACCTGTTACTCTCAAAAAAACCTTATTAACAACATCTAGTGAAGCAAATTTTCACTTGTAGGAGTTTACAAAAGCTTGGGACTAACCTGTGGCTAAGAAACCATGACTTAGGGGCATCTAAGCCTGAGCCACACTAACTCTTAACATGGTTGGAGTTTTTGTCCCCACAAGTTTTGAACCGGTGACTTTAACATCACGAAGCGCTTTAACAACACACTCTGTCAATGACTATCTTACACCTCACGGACTAAATATAATAAATTATTAAAATAATAATAACTTTCTATTTAAAAATTTATATAAATATAAATATATAATAAATTATTAGAAAGTTTATAAAAATATAAAAAATTTAACAAAATTTAAAATGTATATAAAATATATACCATATATATTACAACTAACTCTAAAAATTATATATATGTTAAAAATACAAATTTATAGCAAAATTTAAAATGTATATAAAAACATATACATATATATTACAACTAACTCTAATGATCGTAAGTAATTTAAATCATGACGTGACACAATGCTTGGGTCCTTCGTACCATATATTGGAAGGAACGGTCCATAATGTTTGTTGATATTTACTTCAGAAATGGGCGTGGATATACTTACAATTCATTTTTTTTTTTGCGTTCATGCATTTCTGCATGATGTATAATTTGTTTGTTTTTGTAAAAGGTGTATATGCATGATGTATAGTTTGTTTGTAATTTGTTTTTTATAAAAGGTGTATAAATGTTTTATGTGTTATTAGTTTTTGTTGTAGGTATAGAGAGACTATAGTGATTGATAATTTGTTGACTTCCTATTAGTTTGTATTTTCACAACAAATATTTGCATAACATCTATTGTTGGAACTAGAGAACTAAAAACATTTATTTGTATATAATAAAAAATACCATATATGTCACGATCTGATTGGATAATAGATTGGAGGTCTTATTGTCGGCTTCACTATTCTCAATGTTTTATATGTTAGCATATCCAAATTTGTTTATCATATACTGTCTTTTTGAATCATATATTTCTTATGCATTGCTAGAAATGTTTTATATGTTAGCATATCCAAAGTTTTTGATCATATACGGTCTTTATGGATCATATATTTTCTTATGCATTGATCGAAGGTGGATTAATGCTAGCATTGGTTTGAATGTTTGTCTTAGCATTTTCCTAGCTAAATTTATCCTAAGTTTCGTTAATTGTTGTACTATTGTTGTTATTATTATTATTATTATTATTATTATTATTTATTATTAAATACTTAACTTACATAAAGAGGCCTACCACATGCATTCTTTCTTGAATGTTTAAACAACGTGAGGCCCTTGGACGACTCTGACAGCCTTAAATGTTTATGTTTGTGTAACAGGCCTCACAACCTTAAATGTTTACTTAACATGCTACAATCTTGTATGTAGTGAGTTTGGGCACTTTAAAGTGGCCCTTCAAATGACGAAAATGATGTTTCAAAATATGTATCACAGAATTGTTGGGTACAAAATGTATACATGGAAGTGTTAGAGTGCAAGATGTGAACAAGTGGGACATGAAAAATGAAAAACAAAAATAAATATGAGAACATGAAAAATGAAAAATAAAAATAAATATGAATAATTAACTGAATAAAATTTAACAAAACATTATCACATATTAATAATGAATACAATATTTAATATTAATATTAATATTATAGGATAGATATTATTAATTTTACTTTATAGTTTATTTAGTAATATTAATATAAAATAGTATGTCCAAGTATATGTGCATTTTAAGAAAGATCAGTTTTCAGGTACAAACTTTTATTATCATAAACAAAATCAAAATTCCAAAATTCCAAAATTACATTTAAAAACATTAAAAATAATATTGAATAAAATTTAAATAAATGTTTATACTATTCTTTAAGTAAAAATTGTTATAGCATCATATAAATTACTATAAATATTGGTACACTTTTATAATATTCTATAAATTACTAAATCTCATGTTGCACTCGGTTCGTGATACATAAACATGAAGATAAATGTGAACTGACGAGTCTGCCAACCCACTGAATTGTTGGGTGAAAAATATATATGATGGTAAAAGAGCTAAAGGCCAGGCCGGGTTTAGGAGATATCATTCAACTGTGCACCATCTTGTTACCTTTAGGATCATTGCAGAGGAGTTCCACAATACTAAAACCAATATTTTTTTTTTTTGTTATTGACTTTAGAAAAGCTTTTGACATGGTTCCTAGGAGAAACCTTTGGAATAGGTTGGAAGAGATAAAAGTGCCTCTCGAGTTGAGGGTTGTTGCAATAACGATGTATGATAAAGTTATTGCTAAGTTTAAAAACACTAAGGGCTGGTCAAAAGAGATTAACTACAATATCAGAGTCAAACAAGGTTGTCCCTTGTCCCCTACGTTTTTTGGCATATACATTGATAAGTTAGAAGAATGCTTGGAAAAAGAAGGTTGTGTCAGCCCTACTCTCACTGGTATAGTCATCAATCTTCTTCTTTATGCCAATGATATCGTTCTTATGGCAAGGAGTCCCCATGATCTTGAAAACCAACTAAGAATCCTCAAGGAATTTTGCTCCAATATGGGTATGACTGTTAATACGGATAAGACTAAGATCATGATTATTAAATCCAATAAGATCCCTTATGATACCTTTGTATATGACAACAACAACTTGGAGGAAGTGACTTCATACAAATATCTTAGAATTGATATTTACCACAAGCTCAATTGGAATTATAGCATTGAGAAAAGGATTATTGGGGCATGAAAATCTTATTATAGGCTTGAAAACAATTGTAAATCAGCTGATCTTTGGAGTTGGGATAAGAAGAAACTCTTCTTTGAGATTCTTCTTACACTTGTTATTCTTTATGGATGTGAAGTCTGGGTTTGTAGTATCTCTCGTGAATCCTGGAGAAATATAGAGCAAATACAAAATAATTTTACAACCTATAATCTCAAAATTAAAGGAAATACGCCCTATCCCATCCTCCTCGTAGAAACAAGCCTTTCCCCCATTGAGAAAATAGGCTACCTAAAATTGTTTCAAAATCAAATCATAACCACCATCAACTCAAGCGAGGATGGCATAAAGACATCTGGTCTTGGCTAAACTTTTGGGGAATCATGGAAGAAACCATTTTGCAAAATAAAGATACTATTAAAAAAATGTCAAATCAAAATTTAAGGAAAAAATGTGGTGTGATAAAGAGTTAGTGGAAAAAAGAAAATTAAGGTATTATAAAGATGTAATCAACCCTAATCTAGAAGATCAAAATTATCTATCTGTTTTGCCAAGTGTAAAGAAAAAAATAAGCATTGTTAAGATAAGAAAAAATTCTCACGAGCTCCATAATGAAACTAGGCGTTGGTCAATTCTTAAAACGCCATGGAATGAAAGAGTGTGTCACCTTTGTGATAGTAAGAAGGCTGAAGATGAAAAACATTTTCTCTTAGATTGTCCAGCCTATACCCATATTAGATCTCATTTTCAAAATATAGATCACACTACGAACCTTCCTAACCTCTTAACTCGACAAAAGTATGGTGATCTTGGAAAGCTTCTCTTAATGCTTTTCAAGCACAGAAACAAAATTCTAAAGAATCACAAGTAATCACTTACCGTCTTAAGGTCCAATAGACCAATTAGATCTTAGTGGACGTTAATCATCATCATCATATCACGGAACAAGCCGAACATTCAAAATGAAAAATAAAAATAATTAATTGAATAAATTTAACAAAACATTATCACATATTAATAATGAATACTATATTTAATATTAATATTATAAGATACATATCATTAATTTTACTTTATAGTTTATTTATTAATATTAATATAAAATAATATATACAAGTATATATATATATATATATCAATTTTAACTCGAGTCAAGAAGGATCAATTTCAAGGTACTTATCATAAACAAAATTAAAATTCAAAAATTACATTTAAAAACATTAAAAATAATATTGAATAAAATTTAAATAATTGTTTATACTATTAGAAAGTATTATAGCATTATAAAAATTACTATAAATCTTGGTACAATGTTATAATATTATATAAATTACTAAATCTCATGTTCAGGTCCGTAGGACTCATGATACATAAGCATGACTATTGAGTGCAAAATGTGTATGATAGTCCCTCCAAGTTAGCCAACACTAGTCCCTCCAAAACATTATCACATATTGATAATGAATACTATATTTAATAGACTGGTAAAGTCTACGGAGATATGAACTATAGAATTAAAATGGATTTGAACTTGTGACCTCTTAAGAGGAAACACATGTTCTTAACCATTAGGCCCACTTAAGCTGTATAGAATAGTATATACACGTATATATCCATTCTAATTTTATAGTTAAGAACGATCAATTTCCAAGTACAAACCTTTATTATCATAAACAAAATGAAAATTACAAAATTACATTTAAAAACATTAAAAATAATATTGAATAAAATTTAAATAATTGTTTATGTTATTCTTTAAGTAAAAAGTGTTATAGCATTATATAAATTACTATAAATATTGGTACAATGTTGTAATATTCTATAGATTACTAAGAATTGTTGGGTACAAAATGTATATGATGGAAGTGTTGGGTGCAAGATGTATATCACTGTATATAGAGGCACGACATGAAAAATGAAAAATAAAAATAAATATGAATAATTAATTGAATAAAATTTAACAAAACATTATCACATATTAATAATGAATACTATATTTAATATTTTTTTTAAATAAAAATAAATATGAATAATTAATTGGAAAAAATTTAACAAAACATTATCACATATTAATAATAAATAAGATATTTAATATTTATTTTTTTTGTACTGGGGGAATAGACAAATGTGGTATTGACCTTGAGACATCATTTTACATATTTTCTTCCTTCCATTTACACAGCACTTGCCAATCTGTCTACACCTGTGGTGGTTAATAAGATATTTAATATTAATATTATAGGATAAATATCATTAATTTTACTTTATATCTATATATCTATTTTAACTTTAGAGTCAAGAATGATCAATTTCTAGGTACAAACCTTTATTATCATAAACAAAATCAAAATTTCTAAATTACATTTAAAAACATTAAAAATAATATTGAATAAAATTTAAATAATTGTTTATACTATTCTTTAACTAAAAAGTGTTATAGCATTATATAAATTACTATAAATCTTGGTACAATGTTATAATATTCTATAAATTAT
The DNA here is from genome assembly GCA_032191745.1 of Picea mariana. Taxonomy (NCBI): domain Eukaryota; kingdom Viridiplantae; phylum Streptophyta; class Pinopsida; order Pinales; family Pinaceae; genus Picea; species Picea mariana. The sequence goes on from JASDQU010099941.1 coordinate 790,544, forward strand.
TAAATCTAATGTTGTAGTTGGACTCTCGATACATAAACATGACTATAAATGTGAAGAGTGTGAAAGCCCGAGGCGGCCGCCAACCGACAAGTTGGCCCACCCTCCTAATTGTTGGGTGAAAAATGTATATGACTTAAGTGTTGGGTGCAAGATGTATATCACGGAACATGTCGGACATGAAAAATAAAAAATAAAAAATATTAATTGAATAAAATTTAATATTAATATAAAATAGTATATACAAGTATATATCCATTTTAACTCTAGATTCAAGAAGGATCAATTTCCAAGTACAAACCTTTATTATTCAAAAATCACCCTAGAGATCCTTTACGATTATATGGAATCAGTAGAAAAAAAAAGAGAAGAGAGAGATGCCAAAATCCAAATAGAGTTAGAAACATTAGAAAAAAGGAGTGAAGAAAGAGACGTAAAACTCAAAATAGAGCTAGAGGCAATGATTGATAAAAAAAATCAAACATACCATTCAAACTCAAATAGAGGATAGATTTATGGGGTTCAAGAGTGAATTGCAAACAATGAAGGATAAAATTCAAGAAATGGAAAAACATAAACAATCAACCCAAGAATGAGGGGTTGAAGGAAATTACGACTTGAGAGATAGGATTAAAGAGCTAGAAGAAAAACTAACCAACAATTTGACCCTCAGTAATATGGAAAACAAATTAGATATCAAACCCATCAAAGAGGAAATGAATAAGCTAATCGAATTTGACCATGAGCGTAACAAAAGAGCCTTGAACCTCATAATTTTTGGTATAAGAGAACAACAAGAGGAGGATACACTAGCAATAGTATAAGAAGAATTAAAAAATAAATCACAAATTGATACAACTTACCTCATAGAAGCAAAGAGGCTAGGAAAAATAATTGATCACAAAGATAGGTTGATCCGTGTCAAAGTAAGTTGTACTGACCATAAATATAGCATACTTAGTAAATCTCCGAGCTTAAAAGGGTCGAGAATATTTATAAATAAAAACCTCATTCTCGAAGACCAAGCTGAACTAAGGAAGGAAGTTCAAAAGGTAAAATAAGTGAGGAAAGAAGGAAAATGGGCAATAATTAGAAATCGAAAAGCTATTGTTAGGGATAGAGACCAGAAGGATAATAATAAATAGGAATTTTGGACACTTGGGATCCTTTTTTGGAATTGTCGTGGCTTTCCATGGCGCAAAGGTCCTATGATATGTTGGATCCCGAGTAATATTGATATTATCTGTCTAGCTGTAACTGGGGAGCATGAGGAATCTAAGGTCCCTAACATGGAAGGATTTGTCCTATGGTCAGCATGGAACAAAAAATCCTACTGTAGAGGGATAGGAGGCATAGCTTGTTATATTAGAAAAAACATTTCTCCTCACATTCAACTTCATAAGATTGACCCTCTTAATCAATACATTTGGATAGAAATTTTAGACACCAATTCTAAGAAGATGTATATAGCAATTTGTTATTTTGCACTTATTAATTCTACTTTTTATAAGAAAAATAATCTAGATAAAAATTGTCCCTAGAATAATTTAGAACAAGATATCTATAATTTGAAAAATGAAGGTAATATCCTCCTGCTAGGAGACTTTAATGCTAGGACTGCAACTAAACAAGCTACTCTTTTAAGTGATGACTCCAAGCATAATCCTTTATGGCTAGATGAGGACCTTGTTTTATCTAATAGCTACAAAAGAATCTCTCAAGACCTAATTGAGAATTTGTTTGGTACTGAGTTGGTCAAGCTCTGTAGCTCTCAAGACTTAATAATTTGCAATGCAGTAATGAAGTGGCCAAACTCCAACCAAATGACCTGTATTCATGGGCTAGGTAGTAGTGTTGTATATTATGTGATATCTGATATCCCTATTTCTAACCAAATAAGAACTTTTGACCTTTTAAATGACCATGAGCCGGACTCTGATCATAAACCTTTAACCCTAACTCTAAAATTTTCCATCCATAGGAGTACCATTGAAGAGAATTATGATAATAAAAGAAATTTGCGCTTTGACAAAAGTAAAGTCGACATTTTCTTAAAGGATTTAAATAGTAAATTAAAACTACTAACTTATAAGGACAACATTGAAGAACTCTATCATAATTTTACAACTACCTTTTCCACTTCCATTAACAAGTTCTCTTTCGAGGTGTCCCATAAAAAGAATAATAGAACAACCAACCCTTGGTATGATAAAGATTGTAAAACTGCTAGGAAAGCCATTAGGGATGCTTCTAATGAGCCCTTAAAACTTGATAAGATCAATACGTACAAAGCCCTAATTAAAAGAAAAAAAAGATACTATATCAATAAAAGGCAAGAGCAACTTTCACAACTATACAAGTTGGATCCTAAGAAGTTCTGGAGCCAAATTCTAAAACGCAATACAAAAGAAAATAATAGGATTCCCTTAACAGACTGGAATTCCTACCTTAAAAGTCTTTACGAGTTCCCTAATGCCATGGACACCATTCCTATTGTCCCTACAAAGGAAGAAGTTTTTTCTTTAGATGACATAAAGTTTGGGGTTAAGCGACTCGCAAATGTGAAAGCTAAGGACATTGAAGGATACCAAGCTGAAATTTTTAAAATCGGAGGGCCAATCCTTATCCCTCAAATACACAAGCTCTTTAATTTAGCAGTCAAGCAAGGCTTCCCTGAACCCTGGATGCAAAGCCTCATTGTTCCTATTTTTAAAAATGGGGATAAAAACATTCCCTCTAATTATAGGACCATTATGATTAGCCTGATTTCAGCCAAGCTTTATGGAATCATTTTGGAAAAGAAGACTAGCATTTGGCTAGAAAGTCACGGTAAAAGAGCTAAAGGCCAGGCCAGGTTTAGGAGATATCATTCAACTGTGGACCATCTTGTTACATTTAGGATCATTTCAGAGGAGTTTCGCAATACTAAAACCAATCTTTTTTGTTGTTTTGTTGACTTTAGGAAAGCTTTTGACATGGTTCCTAGGAAAAACCTTTGGAATAGGTTGGAACAGATAAAAGTGCCTCTCGAGTTGAGGGCTGTTGCAATAAGGATGTATGAGAACGTTATTGCTAAGTTTAAAAACACTAAGGGTTTGTCAAAAGAGATTAACTGCAATATCAGAGTCAAACAAGGTTGTCCCTTGTCCCCTGCCCTTTTTGGCATATACATTGATAAATTAGAAGAATGTTTGGAAAAAGCAGGTTCTGTTGGCCCTACACTCACTGGTATAGTCATCAATCTTCTTCTTTATGCTGACGATATCGTTCTTATGGCAAGGAGTCCCCATGATCTTGAAAACCAACTAAGAATTCTTAAGGATTTTTTCTCCAATATGGGTATGACTGTTAATACTGATAAGACTACGGTCATGATTATTAAATCCAATAAGATCCCTTATGATATCTTTGTATATGACAACAACAACTTGGAGGTAGTGAATTCATACAAATATCTTGGAATTGATATTCACCACAAGCTTAATTGGAATTATAGCATTGAGAAAAGGATTATTGGGGGATGGAAAGATTATTATGGGCTTGAAAACAATTGTAAATCAGCTGAACTTTGGAGTTGGGATAAGAAGAAACTCCTCTTTGAGACTCTTGTT
>JASDQU010099941.1:794336-849821 GCA_032191745.1 Picea mariana
CAAGTGAGGATGGCATAAAGACACCCAATCTTGGCTAAACTATTGGGGAATAATGGAAGAAACCATTTTACAGAATAAAGATACTATTAAAAAAAATGTCAAATCAAAATTTAAGGAAAAAATGTGGTGTGATAAAGAGTTAGACGGAAAAAGAAAATTAAGGTATTATAAAGTTGTAACCAACCCTAATCTAGAAGATCAAAATTATCTATTTGTTTTGCCAAGTGTAAAGAAAAAAATAAGCATTGCTAAGATAAGAACTAATTCTCACGAGCTCCATAGTGAAAGTGGGCGTTGGTCAATTCCTAAAACGCCATGGGATGAAAGAGTGTGTCACCTTTGTGACACTAAGAAGGTTGAAGATGAAAAACATTTTCTCTTAGATTGTCCAGCCTATACCCATATTAGATCTCATTTTCAAAATATTGATCACACTACCAACCTTCCTAATCTTAACTCAACAAAAGTATGGTGATCTTGGAAACCTTCTTTTAATGCTTTTCGAGCACAGAAACAAAATTCTAAAGAATCACAAGTAATCACTTACCCTCTTAAGGTCCGATAGACCAATTAGGTCTTAGTGGACATTAATCATCATCATCATCATCATCATAAACAAAATCAAAATTCCAAAATTACATTTAAAAACATTAAAATAATATTGAATAAAATTTAAATAATTGTTTATACTATTCTTTAAGTAAAAAGTGTTATAGCGTTATATAAATTACTATAAATCTTGGTACAATGTTATAGTATTCTATAAATTACTAAATCTCATGTTGCTAGCCAACCCGCCAGCCCCAGAATTGTATATGACGGAAGTGTTGGGTATAAGATGTATATCATGGAACAAAGGACATGAAAAATGAAAAATATAAATAAATATGAATAATTAATTGAATTAAATTTAACAAAACATTATCGCATATTAATAATAAATACGATATTTAATATTATAGGATAGATATCATTAATTTTACTTTATATTTTATTTATTAATATTAATATAAAATAGTATATACAAGTATATATCCATTTTGACTCTAGAGTCTAGAAGGATCATTTTTCAAGTACAAACCTTTATTATCATAAACAAAATCAAAATTCCAAAATTCTAAAATTACATTAAAAATAATATTGAATAAAATTTAAATATTTTTTTATATTATTGTTTAAGTAAAAATTGTTATAACATTATATAAATTACTATAAATCTTGGTACAATATTGGGTGCAAAATGTATATGACGGAACTGTTTGGTGCAAGATGTATATCACGGAACAAGCTAGACATGAAAAATGAAAAATAAAAATAAATATGAATGATTAATTGAATAACATTTAACAAAACATTATCACATATTAATAATGAATACAATATTTAATATTAATATTATAGGATAGATATTATTAATTTTACTTTATAGTTTATTTATGAATATTAATATAAATTAGTATATACAAGTATATATCCATTTTAACTCTAATGTAAAGAATGATCAATTTCCAAGTACAAGTCTTTCTTATCATAAACAAAATCAAAATTCCAAAATTACATTTAAAAACATTAAAAATATTATTGAATAAAATTTAAATAATTGTTTATACTATTCTTTTGAGTAAAACATGTTATAGCATTATATAAATTACTATAAATCTTGGTACAGTGTTATAATATTTTATAAATTACTAAATCTCATTAAATGTGAACCACGAGTACCAGTGGAATTGTTGGCTGCAAAATGTATATGATGGAAAACCCCCGACCTCCCTCCCAAGGATTTGACTGGTAGGAAGTATACATACCCTACCCCTCTATGGATTTGAACTTGTGACCTCTTAAGAGGAAACACATGTTCTTAAACATTAGGCCCAAGATTCTACAATCATATATCTTCTTGGTTCTACGAGTTGGTTCAGGGCAAATTAACTTTTAATTTACTTTTAATTAACTCAACAAATTAACAATTACTTTTCAAGGTAAATTAATTTTTAGGCAAGGACTACGTTGTCATGCAACCCTTGTTTTTAGTAAATTTTGTTTGAAATGTAGTATTTTTGAAATTGTTGGAATGGTAGTTTTCAATTGTTAAGATTGTATAATATTTAAATTTGAAAGATTTCAATTGTTAAATCTTCATAATTCAAATTAACTTAGAATTTTTCAGTGAATCTATTTATGAATTCAAAAATGTAATTTAAGCAACTAAAATCTCCCATTTCACCAACCATTATATTGCCAAATTAAAATAATACTTACCAAAAATAATAAAAAATATAAAAAATTTAAACTAAACAGTTTTTTATTTCCACCTCACTTATATATATATATATATATATGTATGTATATATATATATATATGATATTGATCCAATTCATATAGGTTATAAGTGCGTTTAAATTGGAAAGTTCAAATTTTAATAACATTTTATTATCATGTTTTATGGCTAAACTATAAAAAGAGTTGTTTTGGTTGCATAATGGTTAAATGATAAATTGGTGGGAGTTTTTCTCAGTTGGCTTCCAAGGTCCAACATTTCGATGCTTGCACCCTCTTTCAAATACTTAAGAATCCTTAAAACACATCTTAGGAGATTAGTCCTCTAGACTAAATAGATGGAAAATTTATATTTAAAAAAAAGAATATATAAAAAGTGTTGAAGAAGTTTGGTGGAATTTGGGGTGCATGTCCCAAGTGGATGTGATGACATCCCCTTTCACTCCAGTGCTAACATTTCCAATGGTTTGATGTGATTTTTATGGATCCTTTTAACTTTTGATTGGTGTCTACTTGATGCTCACACATCTTGGAATTACTTCTATGATTATAAAATCTCCCAGGTCTTCCTTGTGAATTACCCAAATTAGTTGTGAGGAACAATCCACAACGGGATATGCCTATCATGTGGCATCTTGGAATTTCTTCTACTACTATAGAACATAAAAGAGACTCTCTCCCTCCTTTACTTCACAATAAATAAGGGTATAAATTTGAAACTTTCTTGATCTCAAGGGTTATTAGAAATAAGCATTATAAGGGTTTAAAAACTAATAGATTATCATTTAATTTCATAGTTTTTAACTAAATTTGAAATAGCATAAACTATACATAATACTCAGTGTAATATATTAACATTATTCACATATATAAATTCCTTCCAAGCAAGCTCTTTCAAAAATATAAACAATATAAATTAAATCATTTTAAAAATAATTAAATAATGCTAAAATTATTTTAAATTATAAAAAATAAACATGAAAAAAAAAAATCACAAATTAAAATCTGATAAGATAACTAACCTATTCTGATATATAAGCCTAATAAATTATGTACCATAAAGTGCATTCCATATGCGCCCAACAACAAGTGCGCTATGCACTACCTTACGACATGTTGCTTGAAGAACATTCAAATATATATTATAATTAAATTCGAATAATTATATTTGAAAGTGCTTACAGTAAGAGGTGCACTAACTTACAGCATGTTGCCGGAGGCACTTACAAAAATAGAAATAATGAAATAGGATTAGTAGGAGGGAATGCCTGAGAGCCCAGAATAACAGCTTGTTTATGGATATAACGAGTGAAGTGGTATATGAGATTGAAGCTTCCACCTGTTTCCGAGAATCCGCTCAGATAATCAATTACTTTATGAAAATATTTGGTATTTACAATGGTTCCATCCCCCACCCCTCCAAACTCCACAATCGATACACTCTCTGCTCGGCATGAAGGGGCCACATAACTGAATGACCAACTCCCCTTCTGGCACTCCACTTTTACCCCGAGCAATATCAAACACCCCAACAAAAGAAGCATCTGAAACAACTAAAGCATAGTTTCTATAATCTCAGAAAAGGGTAAATCCATCACAGGTAATACTTAGTAGGTTTCGATCTCCCGACAGTGCATAGTCACACAAAATGGGAAACATTCCTCTTACGAATATCAAAGAGGATTCTCTTAAACTCCATCACTAAGAAAGTGATTTTGCTTGAGCCAGATGGATTATTTGCAGTTATGGCTGTGAATGTGGATACTATATTTATAGGTCCCTCAGTTCAGTCTTGGTAGATTGCACTGCATTCAAACTCTACTTTACGCCCCTATATTTACAGACCTTCGTTAAGTGTTTGTAGCATGCACTGCATTAAAACTCTAATCCACTTTGGATTCAGTTGTGACCAGTGTTGTAGTATATCCAGCGGAGTGGAGTCAATGAAGGAGAAGTTTCGGTGTCAAACTCTAATCCACTTTAGGTGCAGCTGTTACCAGTGTTGCAGTATATCCATAAGTGTGAAGTCGAGTCTGTGAAGGAGAAGTTTCTGTGAAAGAGAATACACGTGGAGACAAAGGATTGGTTGGTATGTAGGTAAAAGAGAATACACATGGAGATTAAGGATTTTTTGGTGGTGTAATGAATAAAGGATTGGTCGGTGATGTAATGAATAGATGGCAGCGTTTTATAAGCCTTGGACAGACGACGAAGGCCGGAGAAAAACCTCCTCTAGAGAACACCTTGGGTGTAAATAGAAGAAGTCTTGACCTCTAAGGTGAGATTTCTCTTCTTGTATTCAACGTATCGTTTGTTCCTTGGAAGAGTTAGGGAAAATAAAATGTAATGATTAAACCCCATATGGCTTCGATGCCTCACACGGTTTACCTTGTGTTTAACCTTTAAAAACCACGCAAGAATATTATTAATTATAATGGGTCTAGTAAGAATTAAAAGGGGATATGTATATAAAATATTTGTTACAAGCAAAAAAAATTTCTATAGACGATCATCCCTTAAAAAATCGTAACCAATGTATAAACCTGGTGTATTGGCTAATTAATTATAATGGGTCTAGTAAGAATTAAAAGGGGATATGTATATAAAATATTTGTTACAAGCAAAAAAAAATTCTATAGACGATCATCCCTTAAAAAATCGTAACCAATGTATAAACATGGTGTATTGGCTAAAAGACTTAGAAAGATTTTGAATAAGGATCTAACAGAGTATAATTGATATATGTCGTAGGGTTTTGACCGAGGTAATCTAAAAAGTTCGAGAAATCATATGAGATAATGATAAAATAATAAGTTACCTCAATGATGGTTGGCTACATGTAGCAGGACGTCGATAAGACACCCATACCTGTAAATAATCCAGGTCTATGTTTAGTAAAGTAGAGTAAATATGTGTATGTCAAAGGAATAATAATAATAATAGATCACAATGTCAATGTGAGTCGTGCAGGAGGGAGACTATACCTTATGCATTTGTGAGAGTTATTGCTCCTATCCTTCTATTGTGGACGCAATCTTAAGTAACTAGCATAAAAAAAAAGGTGATTAGAGGGTATGCTACATCACATATATCGTGATAGGTCTAACATACTATGGTTCAAGTTTCATAAATGTGGTATTTGGATATGAATATCATAATGACTCTCTTTAAATTTATTGAATAATTATACTAGAGTCGTAAATGTTTTACATGTGATTCATACCATCTTATCATATTTTTGCATTTATTTGAAATTTTCTTTAAATTTGTTGAATATTTATACTAAAGTCATATTCAATAAATTTTTCATAGGTGATTCATATCGACTCATCATATCTTTCCATATACTTGGAACTCTCTTTAAATTTATTGAATAGTTATAATAGAGTCATATCTAATAAATGTTTCACATGTGATTCATACTTACTTATCATATATTTTCATCTACTTGTACCTTAAATTTGTTCTACTTGTTAGAACAATTTGAAGTAGACATTGGTGAAACAATTGTATTTTCTATTTCTGTACGTGTATAACATCATATGATCACGGTTTCTAAAGTATTTTATATTAGGTGAATTTTCTCTTCAACAAAATCTTCATCAACATTAAGATGCAAATCCTATACATTATTGTAATCTACATTTTTAATTCTCTTTTTTTTAAATTTGTTTTCATTTTTCCATTGATGATGTTAAATATGGAGATGATATTCTTGGGTGTGATCATGATTATTAATTATTTAGGTTAATGATAACTCAAAATATTGTAAGAAAAAAATAATTGTAACTAGGAGGTCAAAGATAGCCCAAAATCTAATACCTCAAAAATAAATGGTAGTTTGAATTCATCCAGTATGGAGAAGAGTAACCACTACCAGATATAAACCTCCCCAGATAAGCTATCGAATATGCTTTGGAAAAATAATCTGAAGCTCCATAACAATACTAACAATTTAAAAGTTCTATATACTTTTTTTTTGTATAATCCAGAATCTTTATATTTCCATAATGATGTTGTACAAAAAACTTGTTCTTGGGGAAACTAGACCAATAATACTGCATCATATTTTCTAAGAGTTTGTAAAATATTGGTCTTTTGAAACCAAAATATAAAATGTATTTTAACCTAGACTTAACTATAGTATGAAAAACTAGATTTTTTTGTCTCCTATTTTGACTTCTGTGAGGTGGGTTTGGAAAACCCAGACCTCTTGTATACAACAATAAGCTCAAATAACTAATAAACATGAGAAAAATTAAACAAACGGGTGCTTTTTATCCTTAGGAACCTTGGGTGGAGGCATTTCCACTATTGAGAGGTCCATACCCATTAATTTTTAAGCAAATAGATTGACCTTGTAGTTGAGAAGTTGGAGTTGATCTTGAATTTTATCAAGCTGGAGCATGGTCTCCTACTTCTCCTCGTGATGGTCAACCAAGACACGACCCAACAACAAATTCACATGCCAGTAAATCTCTATAGTTTTTAAATAATGGGATGCTCGAGAATGAGTGTTGTCGGTATCCAAAAACCAAGAACTGGCTGCATTAAGCACCTCCTCATCCTCGACAAAGCATATAATCACTCGAACATATGCCTTTGGTAAATTGATTTGGGCCTAAATTTGTAGAGGAGTATTAGCCTGGTAAGAGTCAATAAATTGTTCTGTGGTTGAGACAAGTCGAGGAACAAACCTTCCATGAGATATATGCAAGGATATTCTCTGTTATCAACAAGAATGGACTCCACACACCATGGGGAAGGGGGAATCAAACCAGGGAGTCGAGTAGGTAGGAAGCCAAAAGGAGAGGTTTTGAGGAGGGGTAAGGTTAGGAAAAGGAAAAGGATAAGAGTAATACTAGGGCCAATAGAACGAGGGGAAGAAATAACCACCGATCAAGCCATCAATTGTTTTGAGGAGAGCTTCATAATGTTCAAAGTTAAGGCCATAAAATGGCTTGATGGAAAAATTCATGATGAGAGGTGATTTTCTAATACAAAATTAATGATCGAGAGGAGCACTATGTTGGCGTATCTCCATCCAAAAGGGACAAGGATTAACAACACAAGGACCTACTGGTCAGAAAATGTGTAGAGGGGGAGGGATAATGAGTCACATAGGTGGATAGGACTAGTATTGGAAGAGGGTGGAAGGTGCCAATGATGGGTGAAGATGCATGGCATTTGGTCTCAGATAGAACCCCAAGGGATTGTCTCTTCCATGCCACCCTACACGGGGGAGAATAATCTACATGAGCCAAAATGGTGTAGTCGATGTGCAAGGGGGAGAGTGGGACAAGCTCCCAGGGAAGGTCTATAATGTTTTTTATTATGTTGATTCCCTCGTTAGCTATGTGGTCAACAATTTGTTTGTCTGGGCATTTTACATGAGAAGGAATGATGGCTTCAAGCCTACAAATGAAAGAGGGGATGTGCTTCAAGGTATATTTTAGTCTCCATCTATTGGAAATTTTATTTAGAGGGGTACCACACTGAAGTTTAAGAAGAATATGAATTATAAGTTGGGAGTCTCCTTCTATGAAAAAGTTGTGTAGGTGTTCCCTTAATGCAATATTAAGTCCTTCTTCAAATTCCTAGAGTTCGATAGTATTTTTTTTTTATATTCCTATGGATCTAGAAAAAACTCAAAGGATTTTCCCAAGACTATATTGAAGAGCCTCACCAAAGCTGGCAGGTCCTAGGTTGCCTTTGGAGGCACCGTTGAAGTTTAGTTTCAGAAAACTAGTCAGAGGGGGGTCCATTTTGGAGGGAGGGAAAGGAAGGGGAAAGGAATAGAAGTGGAGAGGAGGTGGGTAGGAGGATGAATGTTGAGGCTTTGAAAAATCATGATCTCTTTAGGGGAGCCATTACAGTCATTGGGGGACCAGATGGATAAGAGAGTAATTTCTAAAATGTGGTGTTTAATTATGGACTAGATCGAGCCTTCTGAAGAGGAGTTGTTTTAGAATATTTGGTCATTTCATTCTTTGTATACTTCCCAGAGAAGAAAGTCGAGAAGAATTTGACAAGCTCGATTAACAATAGGATTGGAAAAGGCCACTAATATCCATTGCATTATGGTTGTATAGAGGCTATCCCTGTTTCGATCTGTTGTTATGAATAGGAGATCACCTTGATCCCAAATCCATGAGGACGAAGTACATGAGTTAAGCAAGTGTGCCATTGTTTCCCCATTATGATTGCAAATATTTTGTAGACGCAGTTCTTGGAAGCCTCGCTTTAGAAGGTTTTCCCATGTTATAATTTTTCCCCTGCAAAGGATCCAAAGGAAGAAGGGGACTTTTGACCGAAGGGTTTGGGTGCATATTTTTATCCAAGTTTCTTGAGTAGGAAGGTGTTGATATTTGATGGCTAGTTGATAGGCTTCTTTTAGAGAGAAGTAGTCTATTGATTTTTATCCCCATTGGAGAACATCCTCCTCGGGGTGAATGCAAATCCTCCTCTTTGTTAATTCTTTTGAGAAGGATTTCCAACCTAGGTGGGGGGGAGAAGACCCCATTTCGCTTTTATAATCCATAGTTTCCATATTCCATTCTATTGAGAAGGAAGTAAATGTTGGGAGATGGTGGTTCTATTTTGTTCTTTCAAGCTATCTTGGAGAGCTACAATTTCCATATTTAAGCCAAGAGGGGGGGGGGTTTCTTCCAAAAGTCATTCGAGAATATTTTTAATTTTCCATTCTTGATCTACCAAAACCAGCGAAATATGTGTTCCAAATGTGGGAGCGTTAAATGTTCCTAGAAAGTTGTATGAGAGTTTGAGTGTCTAGGTGGGAACAATATTTGTTGTGCCAAACCTTCACCTAGAGAACATCTTAGGAAGTTATCCATCTCCACCAGGTCTTAGCATGAAGGATCACATTTAATATCTCAGTATCTCTGATTCAAAGGCCTCCTTTGAGCTTAGCAAGACATAATGTTTCCTAGGCTACAAGTGCCCATTCTCATTCCTTGTAAACTCCCACCCATAGGAAATTACTCTGTAGATTCTAGATTCCTTTTAGAAATGATTTAGGGGCAGCCAGGGCTTAAAATAAATAGAGGGTCGTAGCTTGAACAATCTATTTGAGGATATACAAACTTCTAGGACTGTTGAGTGCTCTCTAGGACCAATTGGCTAGTTTCTTGTTCAAGCGAGTTATGAGGTCTTCCCAAGAGGAGTTGTTGAGCCCATTGCCAACAAGAGGGGCACTGAGATATTTTGAAGGTGGTGAGATTATGTGGGTCTACACTGCAGAGGTAGTGTGAAAGAAGAAAATTTGGGATTTGGAAATGTTTATATACGTACCTTACGCTTCCTCAAAATTGGAGAGTACGTGATGGATGGATTTGGATTCCTAGATTGTAGGTAGGGCCATTAACATGGTATCATCCACAAATTGTTGATGATATATTAGTTGATAATTATTTTGGAGTCAGATTCCCCTCATTTTGTTATTTTCGATAGCTTCTTTGATGGTTCTACCAAGACCTAATGCCATTAGAGTGAAGAGGAAATGGGAGAGTGGATCTCCTTGATGAATACCACGAGAAGGAGAGAAGGGTTTATAGGGGTATCCATTAATCAATATGGAGAAGAAAGAAAAATAAGTGAGGGAGAGGACCCATTTGATCCAAGGCTAGGAGATGTTGAATTTTTTCAACTTTAGGCAGTCATTCTCCATAAGAGAATATAAACAAAACCATTGAAGAAGAATCCAGAAAGCACAAGAAGAAAATATAAGACAATAAGATCAAGTCATCTCCATTGAAGCATTGAAGAAACACTTGTAAAAGCAAAAGAAGAAATCAAAAAAAATTAAAAGACAAATATCAGAGGTCAGCTTTGCCAGTAAAATAAGGTGACTTGACTAGTATAAATAAAGGAAATTTCATTTCATTATTACACATCTCATCATCTCTCCTCTTCTAGTGCACATTTCCTAGTTGCTAGTTGGGGTGCCAGTTGTCATATGGCAATTGTAGTTACCATTTGCGCTATCTTTGTCTAGTGGTTTTCCATCTTTAAGGGATCTTCCTAATACTAGGTAAAACTTATCTTGTGTCAGGTCTCTTCATATATCTGGTGATGTATTTGTGAAATTGGATTAAATTTATTATAGAGAAACATTTGTTGGGTTTTTTCTCGAGTTCGGGTTTTTTCCTAAGATAAAGATTTTGTATATTGTGCATGGATATCTCTTTATGATTCTGTTATTTCCCATGCAGTTTTATTTTGGTTGACATTTTTAGTGTGTAATTATTCTATGATAACAATGGAATTAAAATGTGTTTCAAATCATAAGGTAATAATTATTTGATTTGGAAATTAGAAAAATCAACATGGTATCAGAGATTTGTTAAGATTTGTTGTTGCATGGTCTCAAACTTTTCATTACATAGTTTTCCTTCCACTACATAGATCTGCACTTGTCAAACTTGTTGAGCATTCATTGCAAGTCATTGGGACTAGTTTAACCACATATCAAATTGTCTTTCCATATGGAATATACTTCAACTCTCAGTTTCACATTTGGTCAAAATTGAAACTTTAGGGTTTTCAGGATTATTGACATTTTCGTGGACATTGAATCTTGTGTTTCTGATTTTGTAATTTCCTCATGTATTGATGGTGTATTGCCTAAGATTTGGAGGTAGTAGTGGTGATGTCTCCTACAATGTATGATGACTTGAAATGAAATGGAACAACAACAACAAGACTCCAGGTTTGGATATTTGATATTTTCTATCTTGCATCTTAAGTAAATGTTGTAACTGGGACAACAATATTTAGAGGTCTATCACTGTTGAGTAATTTTTCTATCAAATGTGTAGTGACACTTGAATATTGTTTATGCAATGATCATTATGTAAATTATCACTGGTTAATACTAATGATGAACTTGTTTACAAGCTAAATTAATCTCTTCTCTATCCTAGTAACCCCATGAACAAGGTTAAATGCCATGGAGGTTACCATGGAGATGTTCTTGTTTTTTCTTGTTTCAGGAAGGTTACTGAGGAGGAATAATTGGTCACAACACTAGAAAAGTGTTGTTGTTGTCTTTTTTTTTGGATATTGTTATGGGAAGGTAACATGTGATAGCTCTGAGAGGGAGCTATAATGATGATTGTTCTTTTTCATGTCTTTGTTTTCGTTCTTGTTATTGTTCCAGGCAGCTCATAGTTGATATCTATGAGAGGGAGATATAGTGACAGTTATAGTTGGAAATAGGTCAGATGGTCTCTGGTTTGAGACATGGAGAAGAATACAAGACATGGAGATGTGAACATTATAGTATACATCCATGTATTGAAGGAGAAGAGGATGAAGTTAGAACCTTCTCAAAAGAAGGGTACTTTTGTGGAATACAAAGTGTCTCATATGGAGATTGATAATGAGAAGCAAGAGGATCTGAATTATGACTGTACAGATCCCTCTAGTTCAGTTTTCCATCCTTCAGACTATCATGTGGAGTCAATTGAGGAAGCGGGGCTAGTGGATCTACCTAGAGATATTACATTGACCAAGAAGAGGACAACATGGATTTTTGATACTTTGTAGAATGCAAAGAATCGTGCTTCTCCGAGTGATAATTTTAGGGATATTAAACAACCTTAGAGTCATGAGTTACATAGAGTCATAGTTATGAGGATAAGTAGGTGGCTCTACCAATGGTGAGGCAAGTGGCCCCAACAAGTACCAACTCAGAAGGAGCTAGAGTCTATAGGGAGTCAACCCTCAGGATCCAGTAGGGAGGAGCATCCTATTAGGATAATTCATAGGAGATAAAAATTTAGAGTAGGTCAGCAGATACATAGGGAGAATATGGCCTTGAATATTATATAGACTTAGAGAGAGTCGAGTTTCATAGGGAGCATGCAGAATTAGAGTGAGACTGATCTCAAAAACATTCAATTGGATCAGTGGGAGAGTCGATCATTCATATGGAGTTCCCCATAAGGTTGAGGTGGGAGAGAGACATCTTATGGGATTGATAGATATATTTCATGAGTTGATGAGGCTAGACAAAATCTTTAGAGATAGGAACCTTCTAGGATATGTGAGACCTCCTGGGAGGATTCACCTGTTTTAGTAGGATTTGCTTCATTGACAGAGGAGGAATCCAGTCATGAGCACTAGGGTATGTTTTTTTCTTCAGTCATAGAGGGAGAAACTAGTGAGGTAGTAGGCTAACACGTTTGAGAGGATGCCATGGTGGAAGAGTATCAATCCATCATGATTAGTTCTGAGACCTGAGGAGAAGTATCTGGTAACATTCAAGGGAATATACAAGATCAAGAATTCATCAAATGGAAACATCGAGAAGTACAAAGTGAGTTTTGTGGATAAAGGTTTCCCTCTAAAAAAAGGGAGTGGATTACAAGGAGATGTTTTTCTCCAGTCATCGGGTACACACTTTCATCAGGACTACCATTTCTCTTGCTTCGGTGATGGGTTGGAAATTACATCATATGGTTGTAGAAGACCATGTTCCTCAATGGTATGATTGAGGAGGAAGTGTACATAAATAAACCTCAGAGATTTGCGATACATGGGAAGGAGTCTCATGTTTATAGATTGAAGAAAGCATTGTATGGATAGAGGCATGAACCTAGAGCATGGTACTCCTATATTGATGGAAACATGATGAATTTGGGCTTCAGTGAGAGTGATGCAGATTGAAACCTTTACTACAAGGTTGTAGATAGTGATCCAATGATATTACTATTGTATTTTGAGTAGAGTGGCTCATTGACAAGTGTAAGAGGGAGTTGGCTTGAGAGTTCGAGGCCGAGGATCTTGGTCAGATGTATTATTTATTTGGATTAGAGGTGTGATAGAGATCATATGATATATTCCTTAGTCAGGGTATACTTATGAGATTTTACATGATGGACTGCGTGTCCATGGCTACACCTATCGAGACAAATATAAAGAAGTTGAATTATTCTCCTTCAAATTCAGATTTGGTGGATCCCACGATGTACATGGAGTGGATTGGATCCTTGATGTACCTGGATAATATAATACCAAATATTTTATTTGCAGTGAGCACCTTGAGCTATTTTATGGTACAATTGAGACACTACCATTGAGGTGCAACAAAGCATGTGTTGAGGTACCTGCATGGTACAATTGGATATGGCCTCAAATATGTCTCAGGTGGTGAAGTCAGGCTGAAGGGATATACATATTTTGATTGGGTAGCTAGTGTAGTAGATATATTGATAACCTTGGGGTGATTCTTCAACTCGGGGTCAGTTATGATTGCAAGAAAGCAGGGTTATGTAGCACTCAGTACAACAGAGAAAATGTATATCGAAATCAGTATCGCAAGTCGTAACAAAGTTTGGCTTCAAAATATTCTTGTAAGACTTCATATGATACATGATGCAAGAGAGAGAACTGAATCTCAAGTACATATCCATAGTTGAGTAGATTAAAGATCATATGAGACATGATATAGAAGGGAGAAGTGAAGCTCTAGTATATAGAGATGAACTTGGGGTGATGTAGAATGCCTTCCTCACTGAGAGGGAGTGTTTATGATTTGCATCATCGGGCAAATATTCACAAGGGTGTTCTTGTGGCCCAGAGGTAGTCTTAAAATGAAAAAAGACTAGAGGTTATGTTGTTTCTCCAGGAGAAAGCATCGGTCTCCATTCTCCCAAGATTGGTGTTTTAACTAGTGGAGAATGAAAAATTCCCTTACAAGGGTTTACCTGTAAGTGACACTCACTCACAAGGGAGTACTTATGGTGGTGAATGGGCTAGGTTTATTCTTCAAGATAGAATACTCGAGGTGATAGTATTCATCTAGTGTGTGGTTTCATCAGGCATCATTCTTCCGGTATTGGTAGTTTAACGAGTGGAGAATGACATATTCACTTACATGGGTTTACTTGTAAGTGACTGCTATAGCGGGAAAACCCCCCTATGGACTACACTAGGGTTCAACATGTAGGAATATCTAACCATCTAAAATTATCCTACTCTTTAGACTACCCCAAATATACCCCACATTCACACAATAAATATAAATTAAAAATATCCAGTAACTCTACCTTAAACTCTGTGTCCGATGTCGATCCTTTCACGTTCGATTGCTCCCCGACTAGAAGTCTCCTCCCAAGGCTGAACTACATTCACAAAAAGACAAAAATGAAACTACAAACATGTATCTCATATATGAACTAGTGGGTTATATGTCATTATAAAACATAAATCAAACTTAAATATTGAGCACATCATATTGCGGGATAGAAAAAGTATTCCTTTTATTAATATCACAAAGTTTACTTACAGTGAGATCGACAACTGCTCCTCGAACCTGGTCTGAGATCCTCTTCACCAAGCTCCAACTATGCTTCCACGTATATTTCTCCTCTCATACTTCTCTGTAGGGAAGTGGCATAGGCTTAAATGGACGAAAAAGGAAAGAATGGACAATTCTGGCACAAAACTCACAAGGTGGCTGAAAATTCTTGGGGCAAGGAGGGGATGTGAAATGGGCAGAGTTTCACTGTTCGTATGCTTCTCTCAGGAATGATACCCCAACACCTCCTTTTATATGAAAAGTATGGTTATTTGGTTGGGTGACAGGCTATAGGTGGTGGGATAGTTGGAAAACTACCCAATAGCTTGTAATCTCAACAAATTCCTTGCAACTTTTTAATTTTTGCAACATTTGTAGGTATACGCGAGTTGTAATGGTGAAACTAGAGTACGTACACTAGTTGTAGTGGTGCAACAAGCTTGTGTACGTGTGCAGTAGTGGTGCAGGGCACATACATCTTCAAAAATATGGTTTTTAAGAAGAGATGCTCAGTGATGGCTTGACAAAAATAGTAAGTAAGAGGGACAAATGAGAGGTATGAATATATGGTGCAATTTAGGGTTATAATAGATGCCCCCTAATGTGTGAGGTTAGAAGAGCATCTGATGGCCAAAATACATTACAAATCTTCACCAACATATGAAGCAAGTGAGCCTGGGACCAGAGTTCGGGAGGTGCCATCTGCAAAAATAATATTTGTCTCACTAAGGTGAGCATACCCATGCTTGGGATGAAATAAATCATCGTTGCCAATGAAATACACTAAAATGATATCTAATATGAAGCAAGTATTGTGCCTTATGAACCATCCAGTTAGAGCTCCCTTCACTCTTGTTATTTAAGCATAAAGGGGCTTCCACAGTGCAACATATTAGATATCATTTTAGGGGATTAAAATAAGTTCATGATGTAGGAGCCAACACAAAATTTGCATGTGTTTGGAAGGATAACCAAACGGAGGAGGGCACAACTCTATGTAGCAACAAAAGATTCCTAAGGTCATATTAAATCCCAATGCTTGACGAAAAACGAAAGGATGTGCTTTGTCCAAGGGCGACTCATTGTGCTGCCATAAAAAGAAAATACTTTTCCAATCCTCTTTTTGCGGTATATTTGATTTTTTTTTGTCTTTTTCAATATTTTGAAGATCTTGAAAAAGAATAAAATAATGCGAAATTACAAAGGAGGAACGAGTGTCGCAAAGCATACTAGTTCCAAGCACAAGGAAAAAAATAATTCTCATAAGAAGGAGACATGTGCAGGGAAAGGACACTCGGGAAAATTCCTCCATGAGTCAAGGTGTTAGGTCACAGAGGAAAAGTGCTACAAGTCTTGCATATAAGGCATGCTTCAAAGGTTCAGCTAACAGAAAAATGGAGTTGACATTAGGCCAAAGATGAAAATATACAAGTGCAATTAGCAGGACACGATGAAACCCCCTTTAATGTGTTTTTCACGAGCCCCAAGAAGGTAAGCTCGATTCTTTTTCATTTTTAGATAGTGTGAAAAAGAATAAAAGAAGACTCCGCTGGGGTACCTTTTTCGAAGGTAGTCTAGTTAGTTCGAAAAAGGGATAAAATAGCACCAAAAAGACGTCTATTCAGAACCATTTTAACGAGTGTGACACAGACAAGATCACTCGGGAATCTTTTCAATTTTAAGGGGTCTGAAAAGAGATTAACTATGGACTCACAACCTTTTTCTAGATTTAGTCTCCTTAGCCTAGAAAAGTATAAAATCTACTTAGGAGAACTCTCTCGACGAGATGAATCTCCTTAGGTGTACCTTTTTCATCCTAAATATACAAGCCAGAAAAAGGGGTAAACTCATGCTAGTAGATATTTTTCTATACCAATTAACGAGTGTGAAAGAACAAGGTCACTCAACGATCTTGTCAATTTTAAGGATTCTAAAAAGAGCTTAAATATGGACTCTGTAGGGGATTTTCTTCTGGACCAATTTAACTAGTGTGAAGGAACAAGGTCACTTGACAATCTTTTGAATTTCAGGTAGTCTAAAAAGAGCTAAACTATGGACTCTGTGGGGGTTCCTTTTTCATAAATTTAGTCCCTCGAGCCCGAAAAAAGGTTAAACTTATACCTAAGAATATGCTTCTAGCGAATCGAAGTCCCTAGAGTGTAACTTTGTTTGTAAAATTGACCATCCAGACTAGAAAAGGGGTAAACTACTACCGAAGAGACATGCCTTCAAATTTTAGTTTGGCAAGCATGAAGGACAACAAGATCGATTGGCACTCTTTTCATGTTTAAAGAGTCTGAAAAGGGCTTAAAAGAAGACTCATTTTCTGGGAGTCCCGAGGGTGAGATCAAGAGTGATGATATATTAGATGTATGAGGCTCAATCTCATATTTAGGACAATACTAACAAGGAATCTCGAGCCTAAAGTCATTAATGACAGCATGGACACCAAAAATGCAACCAGGATCTACCTAGGGCATCCATTTAGAGGTAGTCTCTACCACGAAATTACGACACTTCTAAAGCAACAATGATGGTTCCATGTTGTAATTCGGTGGGTTCAATCCTATGGAAAAGAGGAAAAGACAACGAGATGCAAAAAGTTGGAAAAATGACTTTTATCAAAGAATCTTTAAAAGTGACCCATCTCCCAAAACGTTTTCCAAACCAAAAGTGAAGTGTGTCTTAAAATCCAATGAGAAACTCAAGAACCACGTTAAATGAATTTCAAGCCAGGAAAAAACAACAAAAGGGTCCAAAAAATGACAAAAAGGGCAAAAAAATTCTATAAATAGAAGTTGGTTGCTCATTATCATCATTGCAAATTGAGAATTGATAAAAAAGTCAAAAAGAGCCCTTTGCTAAAAGAGATGAATATGGGAGCTTCAGAGGATGAAACGAACTTTCACTTGGACCAAGTAAGTACAAATCAACCCCTCTTGCATTTCAATACTTCCCTTTTTCATTTATTTTAGTTTTCTGGGGGGTCGTGCACTCTTAAAAAGGGGTGGCCCTATGTGTATGTCGATTGTCCAAGGACAAGCCACATATGCCCGTGGGCAGAGAACAATATTCCCACGTGCATACACGACTGTGGCTAATACATCCCCTGTACACCCTCAAGAACATGGAAAACTTAAAAGTACAAGAGTTAACTCTCCTTTGAACTTGTTTGTAACAGGATGTATGTCCATTGGAGAGAGAGTGAGCATAAGGACATTTATTCTTTGGTCAAAGAAGACCCTGCTATTGTCATCGCATTAAAACAGCATGGGTTGTGGAAATTATTTCAGTGTCTACTCATGAGGGAAAAACCCAGACTGCTGAATGCCTTGATAGATTATTGACAGCCTAACGCTAAGGAATTTATGCTCGAGGGATAGTCGTTGACTCCAATGACTGAGGATATTTATTTTACGACTGGCCTCTTGAGGAGAGGGGAACCAATCAACTTTTGTGTTTTTCCTCCTGGGCCTCACAACATAGCCGAGTTGATTGGGATACACTGCGAGGTTGGCAGAGACAAAGGGGGTTCTTAGGTGTCGATCCACAAGATTATAAACCTATCACTGAAAGTGATAGTTTTACTCATTGGGAAAATCACTCGATCTGTGGCCTTACATCAGGCCTCTCGGGCACATATTCATTATGCAGTATAGTGCTTAAATGCATGGGTTTTTGACTGGATCAAAACCATGCTAGAGTGCATGAAGAGACAACTCACGAAGTGCCATGGGCAGAACAAAAAAAACTTTGGTTTCGGGACTATTCTATGCTCTTTTTTTTTTCAAGAGAGTACCCAGTCTCGGACCGTGATAGATAGTACGGGGGAATGTGGCCTCCTTCCCAACAGTGTGCAAGTGGGAAATGTTATTACCGTGAAAAGGGAGAGGGAGGACCATTGAGGCCTTCCACGATACTTTCTTTGACTAGTGGTCTCGGTAGATTCCGGCTATAGAGGACTACCCCTATGCCGGGATCAACTTCTCCACGGACCTTGATATGCCCATACCTCCCAGAGCAGAGTGAGAAGAGATAGGTATATTTTCTTTTAAAATCTTTTTTAATTTTTATTTTCTTTTTATATCTATCATTTTTATGTGTACCAAAGTATCTGACAACTATGTATCTATTATGTACAGATGTAGGACCAGTGCGTCTAAGAGATTTTGCAAGGAGAAGGCGATGCCATCAACTAGAGGCAGTACCAGTAGCGGTCGTCAGACCAATATCAGGAGAAGGGGGGCCTCCAGCTGGAGAGGCTGAGAGAGTATTAAGATGATAGGAGCATAACCTCACCTCACTCACTCGTACAGTGCCCATGGTCGAGATCGAGGATCTCCCGCCATCTATGCAGCCTCATGTATTTGGGCTGCCACGGACCTAGGTCCAGCTTTTTCGGCGTTTTGAAAACTTCGTCGTTTACTATGGTAGGGCCAATAGGCCTCACTCTTAGCTTAGGGTGGACCAATTACATGCCGAGGGAACTTTTTGTATATTTTTGAGGGTATAAGCCCCGCGATGTATACTAGACATATTATTTTTTGAGGCGTTTGCGCCCACCTATGTACTATGACACTTTATGTGCTCTCATTGCCAACTAGAAAAATCATTGCCAACATTGTGTGCTCTCTCTTTATTGACATCCAAGGAGGAAGCTTATTGTTTATAACAAAAACATGCCACACTGAGTAGATAGACCTGAGCTCACCAAATGGATTTACACCATCAACTGCCAATGAAATCCTAACATTATGAGGTTCTTCTTTAAAAATTGGCCATCTTTCTTCAATATTTTTATATAAATAACCATCTTTAGGCATTTGAAGAACATCATCTTCAGTTCTATTCCATGCATGGTAATCCATAAACTGTACTATGTTCTGACATCTAAATACTCATTGCAGGTGTGGAATTATGGGAATATAATGAAGAACCTTGTGAGGCACCTTTTTTGTTAACTGATTAGTTCGATATCTATTGATTTTACATTGCAATCAATTCGATTCAAATACATATTATCCATAATATATGATGTGATCATTGGGGCATGCATCAATAGCCTAATATTCCATTCCAATTTCTTTGAGAATGGCAGATAATTCTTGGTATGTGCGAGGTAACTTATTTGGTGATGGTAAGAAATATTTACCTATCAACCTACAACAACAATATACAAAAAAAAAATCAATAATGAAAATTATATTAATCATTATAAATATTGCATCCTTAATTTAGACATCAATTGACACTGAAAATAAAATAAAATAAAAGTTGAAAATTGCATAAAACTGTAAAATTATGTTCCTTAAATTAGGATCTGTGTCATACATGTGTTTGGAAAGCCATTTGATACCTTCAAGTTGACCAAAAACATTAAAGCAGAGAGAACACTTTTTTTTGTGCCTTCATATAAGGATTCAGTGGCATTTTGAAGGATGGGTTTATCCAAAATATATTCATCATCATTGTCCTCATCACTGTCATCATTATCATCCTGCAAGTTGTCCTCCTCCAAGTTGACATCATCATCCATTGGAGCATTATAAATGTCTTGGATGAATCTATTTGTGCCATCATCATCAACTGTATTATTAATATCATCATTTTCCATAGGAATAACATGATCATCATTATTCACATGATTAAGTTTATCTTGTTCTTCAGTATTATCTCTATGAAAACGTCTCCTGCTAGGTGACATCAAATTCATGGGATGATTTTTCTTTAATAAAAACAATAGAAGCAATAAAATACAGTTAGAGTATATCACAAATATTATTTTGAATGATAAATTAAAAAAAAAAAAACAATTAATGTATAATACCCGTAAAGATTTATAATAACTAATTACTTACCATAGGATGATATTCATTGCCCCCCTCAACTTGCCCATTGTGCCTATAATGTTTTTCAACTATTTCTAAAGGTAGTATTCTTCCATTAAAACCCCTACATTCACAACAAGGGAAATAACATTTCCCATCACCATGAATCACCATTTTCTGCTTTAACACAACAATCTTTCTTTTCTCGTTTGGAGTTGACATTGTAATTATCTATTACAACAAATCCATTCAAACATTATAAGTACAATATACAAATCTATTCAAATAATTTGGTATATATTTAGATATTTGTAATGAAAATTATACAACATGTTTAGAAAAAATAAGGGACAAAGCATGAAACCTAAAATCAGCTAGAAAAAATAAGGAACAAAGCATGAAACCAATGCATTTCATATCCAATGTACAACACTGACTATTTGGGAATCTAAATGACACTTGGTTCTAAAACAACACATTGACCTACACATAAACATCCAAACATAAATGAATCTTCTAATAATCTCTTTGTTGTGATCCACCTACTATTATGTTGTCAAAATTGAGGAACAAAATTGATAGCAGTGCAAGAAAGAGTTTGGGGAGAAAAATAAATCATAACATAAGAAGCGTAAAGGCATATTTAATTCTCATAAAAAATGATGATGTAAAGAAAATTAATTTGAATACAACCAATTAAAGCTGGCAAGAAATTCCTTGGCATGGTAATGATAAATGGTACACTATGTTAGCGATAAAAAATATCTTGCTAATGATTTCCAAATCACATGATACGACGAGCATTAAGAAGAAGAATCATTTTCAATTTCTTTAGATTTAAAGGCTTAGAGACAAGCTCTTAAAGATGGTATTTCAATGTATAAATCGATTTTCTTTGTAAATTAAACCTAAGTTTATTTTAGGGTTTTCGACGGCTAAGTGGCAAATTTGATAGTGTAGTTAGCCATCGAAAGCTTTGAATTTCGGTGGGTAAAGGGAAAAATGCAATACCAATGAGTCGTTGAATGTGCTGAAGAGTCCAGAATTTAATTCTTTCTGCCCAGATCATGTTTTTCGAGTTCTAGAACATGTGGGAATGGTACCAAATTAAAGATAATAATTATCAAAAGTTAATTCATCCTCCTCATTAAGTTTTGAAGACATATGGCGAAAGAAGGAAGCCAAATGGCATTTCTATTTTTGACAGAAATTGCCCAACTGTCAAACAGAGATCTCGAACCAAAATTCAAATAGGCAATTGCATGGAAACCAAAATTCCACAAGTACTACTACCTTTATTCATGAAATAAATGTTCACTTGCATCATCAAGGAGGACCCCACTAGATGAGTAGAGCTCTGATTACAATAACCTTCATAAGACATCTCATTACCTTACTTCTACTTCATTTTTTAGTTTCTATTACCTGTCCTAATTGAAGTCATTTTAACAACAGGAGAAAATATTTCATCAAATCTGTACCTTTCTTTTGTGAAAACCCCTTTACAACAAGCCTAGCCTTGTATCGTTTTTTGCCTCCATCTTCTTCCTTCAACTTGTAAACCTATTTATTCTGCAATGCTCTTTTTTCTGCAGGAAACTGAACCAAATTCCAAGTCTAGTTATTTACTAGGGAATCCATTTCCTCTTTCATGTCTTGCTCCCACTTCTTTTTAGTGTCTACCTTCATTAACTCTTCATAACATTTTGGTTCACCAGAATCAGTCAACAATAATAATATAATGAAGGAGAGTATCATTCAGGGGGTCTACTTAACCTGGTATATATTCTAACAACACTTGGAGGAATTTGAGGTACATGTTGCTCCTGTTGTTGTACATTTTGATTTTCTGGTACCTTTGGAATTTTGTTTTCAGTGATCTCATCAAGCACTATGTATTTTGTTTTTTCTTTTAATTGTTTCTTTCCATGCAAATGATCTTTGCACACAACCTTCTCATTGAATATGACATCTCTAATCCTAATGGTTTTGTGATTTTTATAATCTCATAAGAGATAACTAAAATCATTAACATCGTATCCAATAAAGGTACGCTTCTTGGATTTTTTCTCAAGCTTTGTTATATTTTCTTTATCAATATGGACAAATGCTTCACAACCGAAAGTATTCAAAAAATAATAGTTTACCTTTTTAATTGTCCATGCCTCCTCTGGAATTCCACAATCCAAAGAGCTTCAAGGTCCTATGTTTATTAAGTAAACAACAATATTTACAACATTTGCCAAAAAATGTAAGTGCAACCCAACATGAAATATTATACTCCTTTCATGCTCCATGATTGTCCTATTCATCCTTTCTCACACACCATTTTCTTGTGGTGTTCCTGGAACCTTTTTCTCTCTACGAATCCCATGGTATGAACAATAATCATCAAACGCCTTGCTGCAATATTCAAATCCATTGTCTGATCTGAGACACTTTAACCTTTTTCTTGTGTCATTCTCAATCAAAGATTTCCATTTCTTAAAAGTATCAAAAACATCATATTTTTGTCGAATGCAATAAATCCAAGTTTTTTTAGATGCATAATCAATAAAAGTAACATGTATTAATGAGAGCCATCAAGAGATGATACATGAGTTGGTCCCCATACATATGTATGGACAAGATCTATCATTTCACTCTTGTTTTCTTTTATGACTCTCAAAAAATGAAGTCTCTTTTGTTTTCCATAAACAAAATGCTCACAGAAATCCAAATCAATTTGTTTAAGATCTGGAAACAAATTTCTTTTGTGAAGTATTTTCATACCCTTCTCACTCATGTGTCGAAGCTTATAATTCCACCATGTTGTATCCACTCATGTAGAAGCTAAAGAGATATAAGAGTCAATATTACCAATACCTAAATGCAATGTACCTACCATCTCTCCTTTTTCGATGACCAGTGATCCTTTGGTGACCTTCCACACCTTATCTGTAAATATGGATATACAACCTTCACTTGCCAACTGTCATGTTGAAATTGTATTTTCCCTTAGATTTGAAACATGTCTTACTTCTTTCAACAACCATTGGTTTCCATTCCTTTTCTTTATTTTTACCTTTCCCATTCCAACAATTTTGCATGGTGCATCATCACCCAAATTAACCTGTCCAAAATCACCTTGAACATAATTTAGAAAATGTTTCCTTTGGGGTGTGGCATGAAATGAAGCCCCTGAATCTACTACCCAAGACTCAGAAATATTATCTATAGAAAGAATCAAAGCATCTTGTAAGACATCATCTCTTACATTTTCTTCCTAATTGTTCTCCTGCTATCCATCTCTTTGCTTCTTTGGAGCTCTACAGTCTTTCTTATGATGTCCTTTCTTCCCACAATTCCAACGCTCTATCTTTCCTAGTATGGATTTAGATCCTCTCTTCCTATAATTCTCGTGGTTCCCTGATCCCTTTCCTCTATCCTTTTGTCTTCCCCTATTATCCATGTTTAACGCATTACTTGATGTGTCACTTGTTCTTTTCCATCGCATTTCCTCTCTAAGGATAACATCGACAAAATCATCAAATCTTAAAGTGTTTGAACCAGAGACTGAGTTACTTATAGCCATGACCAAGTCATTCCATCTTTCTAGCAATGAGCACAAGATTAGAAGAGCCCTGACCTCATCATCAAAGTCCACTTTTATAGAGATTAGCTAAATAGTGACCGTATTAAATTCAATTAAATGATCTGCAATAGAGGTCCCACCTTCTAACATCTTCATATTAAATAATCTCTTCATTAGAAATACCTTATTGGATGTCGATGTTTTTTCATACAGTTTATTTAATGCATACATCAACTCCTTTGTTGTTGTTTCTTTCGAAATATTGAAAGCCATTGATGAAGTGAGGCTCAGTTGGATCGTTCCTAGTGTCTTTCTGTCATTCTTCATCCTTTTTGGTCCTCGAATTATTTTCTATTCTGCCCAATGGTATGAATAGATCCTTCTGATATAAATAATCTCCCATATACAACTTCCATAACTGGTAGTTTTGGCCATTAAATTTATCGACCCTAAACTTTCCATCTTTCGGTATTTCTCCCACTCAAACCATAAACCATCTTTTCCTGCGAGTTACCTTTTTCTCTAATACCAGTTGTTAGAAAAACAGGATCGTTGAGCGATAAAATAAAAAACAAATGCGGAAATAAAACAAAGATACACAATACCATAGAGACATAGATATACGTGGTTCACCCAGTATGGGCTACGTCCACCAAAGAAATTGCTAGGTCCTTCCTTTTTATTATCCAACAAATGAAGGGATACAACCTACAACACACTCGTTGTAGCTTTATCTTATTTCTCTCACAGTCGCCTCTCTCAAAATACAATATTCGCCATCATACATAGTCGTTATACAATTCCCTCATAAAAGAGGGTTTCCTTCTAGGGAAAAAATCCCTAACATAACTTTTATCGTCATATATGTGTCCTTATAATGAACAGTCCAGATTTACTATGAAATTACAATATACATTTACAAGGCAATTTTTCTTTCGAGGATTCACTCCCGAACCCCTGGACCCCACAGGGGGGAAAGCCCGCCTACAACCCCCTCACGTGGAGGGGTGTAGAGTATTCATGGGGTATAAACATGGTTGAAAACAAAGACCTATGAAACAAGAAGATAATCATGATCGGCAACCAACACAACTCTCCTCTTCTAGTGCACATTATTGAGTTGCTTCATGCCAGTTGCCAGTTGCAGTGCTAGTTTGTCAATTGGCAGTTGCAGTTACTAGTTGGGTTATCTTTGTTTAGTGGTTCTCCATCTTTGAGGGATTGTCCTCATACTAGGGAGAACTTATCTTGTGACGGGTCTCTTCATATATCTAGTGTTGTATTTGTGAACTTGGACTAAATTTCATTTAGAGAAAATTTTGTTGGGGGTAATAATTATCAGCTCTGGAAACTAGAATAATCAATAGGAGAAACCAAAGGCTTGAAGGGAAAGGTGGATGTATTTCCAATGGATTTCTTCCAAGGCCTTTGACATATCTAGTTTTAGGAGCATGACAGGGGTTTTGTAGTTTTTAGAGAGTGTATGAATTCATGGAAAATAATTATTCCATCTAGGATTTTTCGGCCTTCAACATAACCAATTTGCTCAGGGGAATTTAAGGAGGGGAGCAAATGTTTGAGGTGGTTGGCAATAACTTTGGTGATGATTTTGAATATGATGTTGCATAAGGCTATGGGATGAAATTTGTTGAGATCTTCCACCTTTTATTCCTTTGGGATGAGAGCTAGGATGGTGGAATTGAGAGTTGGTAGGATGTTAGAATGGATTCTATAGTCCTCAACCATAGCCTAGACATCCCATTTTAAGACTGGCCAACAAACTTGGTAAAAATAAATGGTGAAGTCATCATGGTCTCGAGATTTATTTGTCGACATTTCAAAATCAACTTGTTCAACTTCCTCAAAGGTGATTGGTCTCATGAGGGATTTATTTTGTTCCGAGGAGGCAAGGGAGGGTATGTGTTGGGTAATTTTTCGAATGTGAGATCGGCGGTCTTCTTCTGGTTTTGTTAGGAGGGTCTGAAAATGATTGACTAATTTTTGTTTCAGGTGGATGTGCTTTGTTAAGATGTTAAATTTCTAAATAATTTGAAATTGAGAAAATGAAATTGAAAATTGTGAAATAAGAAAAGGCTAGATGTTTTTTTGGATATTTCTTGTTTCGTTCCAATGTAGATATACCAATTAACCCTAAAGTGAATTATTATTATTATTTTATTTCTTTCAATAAATTGGGATATAATTCTATATGAAATCTTTTACATTCAACTTTTTGATAGAAAACCTATTTTTTCTATTAAAACTATTTTTTGATAAAACAAGTTAACATTCAATGAAACAATGATATTGACCAAAAACCTCAACATAGTAACGTATTTTTATTTTTATTTTCAACTTCAAAAAGAGAGTACCTAATACCTTACATTTATATGTACAATTAAGCATCAAATCTACATTCCAACTATATCATTTTTCAACGATTTCCTTAAAATTTCTTAATTTTCTTCTAAATGTATATATATTTCATCTTAATAGAAAATTTCTTGTGGACGTTGGTCGAAACTTAAAAAAAAATAAAAGCAACCCATTCACATAATCCATATAAATTGTTGTAGCATCATATTTTTTTCCTCATCTTTAAGTTATTGTTTAAAGGGTGGGGGCCGAAATGAGCAACTGCATGTTTCGTGGGGCTTATATTTTAAATGGTTGGAGCCACCGCTCATAATGGTGGGCTTCTAGGTTCCTTTCCCACAGAAAACGATGAAATCCGTAACAAAGACAACATAAGGGATAATCACGCCAATTCTAAAATAATCTTAACAAAGATAATACAGGGGATAAATAGGCTTATTTAATGATATTATTAAATGCTATATAAAAACTTATAATATATGTAAATATAATTTAGAACTATTTTGAAAAAAAATTGCAGTTCACGATTTCAACGACTATGCACGCGAGGAATTGAACGAGACATTCTGATTTAAGAAACACGTTAAATGTTATATAAAAAATTCTTACAAATAAAAATATAATTTAGATTTTTTAAGGATTTCAACGATTGTTGCGTGAGGAAATGGACTAGACAATATGATTTAAAAAACAGGTTCCATCAGGATATCAAATCATAGGTGATGTGATTTATTATGAGGTGATATTGGACGATGAAGATTTTGTCAATTTTTTTTAATTAGGGAGATTGTAATTTTTAGTAGTTGAAATGTTTCTATAAAAATAATATTAATAATAAAAAATAATATTCGAATGTTTTTCATAAATAAAATATTTCAATGTCTATATTTGATAAAATAAATTTTTATCAATTTTATATATATAAATAAAGTAATTGAAAGTAAAAAACATTTACTCATAAGTGTTTTTTACTTTTCTCTTTATGAAGTTATGAAGAGATTTGTAATTCCTTTTATGCTTACTATGGAGTTTACACATGGCATTTTAAAAAATATTAATAACAAAAAATATCAAAGTGTTTGACAATAAAATATTTTAATGTACAACATTTCAATGATGTCTTGCTAAGTACCATGGAGATGTCTAATTGTTTTTGTGCTCAACAATTCCTTATGTGATCAACATGGAATTGAAATATATATATATATATAGACTGTAGATCCAAGTTAACAATGAATGTATTATGAGTTTTTTATGGTTAAAACATTTTTAATGGTTTGTTATTGAATATTAGAGAGATGTGTAATTCTTTCCATATTCGTCA
The DNA here is from genome assembly GCA_032191745.1 of Picea mariana. NCBI lineage: Eukaryota > Viridiplantae > Streptophyta > Pinopsida > Pinales > Pinaceae > Picea > Picea mariana. The sequence goes on from JASDQU010099941.1 coordinate 822,042, forward strand.
TGAAGTTGACAAGTGGCCCAAACACACAGATATCAAGATCTTTCCATTTATTATGGGCTTAGATGAATTCTAAATGATATTTACTCTCTTTTTTCACTGAAAAGAAAGTTTGCACCTCTAAAAATCTCAATAAATACATAATAATCCAGAGTTAATATAAATCTACACTACCTATAACAAATGGTGAAAATTGAAAGTTTAGTATTTTAATTATTTATATGCACTATTGAAATAAATTTTTAATTCTTGAAAATATTTTTTTTCAAACTAATTTTTGAAAAGAGATGATTTCGGACGAACAATTCAATTATTTTCCACAGGATGCATGTGGGATTATTTTTATCCGACGCCTTGAGGTTTTACTTTGTGCGAAATAGATTTTTATGGTTAATTTTAAATATTATATTAATTGTAAAACACATTTAAGAAGAGTTGTTATTTATGATAATGCTTTCAACAACATAAGAGGAAAAAACAAACGCAAATAATAGGAAATTAATTGTTTTCCAAAAGCTAAAAATTAAAACAAACAATGGATAAAATACCATAAACAAATTGTAAAACACAAGTTAAGCTTGTTTTAAGTGAAATTTTTTGTTAATTTCCAAAAGCGGAAAACGCAAAAAACAATGCATAAAATATCATAAACAAATTGTAAAACTACTGATACGTTTATTTTAAGTGCAGATTTTTGAGGTTATGTTTAGTACAATAAGACGTATATATTACATATTATATAAAAATATTGTAAAACTACTGATAATTTTATTTTAAGTGCAGATTTCTGAGGTTATGTTTAGTACAATAAGACGTATATATTACATATTATATAAAAATGGGTTTCAATAATAAATTAATTATAAATTTTATATACTAATAATTTAAACATAATGAATCGGTAACTTTTTTACGATTTTCAAAATCATTACAATTTTATTAATTTTAAAACTGAATATCAAAATTTTATTTTATTTTTCAAGGTTTTGTGAGATTTCATTATAATAATAAAATATTTTTATAAAAATAACTTCATTGCATAACCTTTTCCCTTCCTAATTAACGAAAATCAGTCTTCAATACATTGCATCTTCTTCTCTTAATGAGAACACTTCCTAATTAACGAAAATCAGTCTTCAATACATTGCATCTTCTTCTCTTAATGAGAACAAATTAAAATATCTTTCATACATGGTATGTATAATAAAAATGAATCTATTAGATTAGGTTAAACATTTAAAAAAATATTAAAATATCTTCCATACATGGTATGTATAATAAAAATGAATCTATTCGATTAGGTTAAACATTTTTTAAAATATTATAACATACATTTAACTTGATTTAAAAGTCACACTCATGGTGTGTATGCTTATATTTTGTTCAATTTATCTCTATAGTATTTTATAGTAGGTGAATTTGTTTTCATCAACATTAAAATGTAAATTATATACATTATTATCATCGACATTTTTAATTCTCAATTTTTTTTTTCATAAAAATTAATTTATTAGATTAGGTTAAACTTTTTTAAAATATTATAACATACATTTAACTTAGTTTAAAAGACACACTCATGATGTTTTTTTTCATAAAAATTAATTTATTAGATTAGGTTAAACTTTTTTAAAATATTATAACATACATTTAACTTAGTTTAAAAGACACACTCATGATGTGTATGCTTATATTTTGTTTAATTTATTTTTATCGTTTATTTTTATAGTAGGTGGATTTGCTTTCAAATATTAAGATGCAAATTATATACATTATTATCATCTACATTCTTAATTCTCAATTTTTTTTTTTTTTAATTTTCTATTAATAATATTCAAATATGAAAATTATCTTTTCCGCCCAAAATATTATAATGAAAAGGAATTACAAATACGAACTGAAACTAGGAATTAAATCAATGATAGCTCGACATACTCTTTCAAACAACCGTGGCAATGTTGAAGGGTGGACGTAAAAGGTAATTGCAAGATATTCTTATGTTGTTATTACAGAAATAACCAAGTTTATAGTTGTAACTGGGCAAAGAGTGTCAATACATTGAAACTGGAATATAGTCTAGTGATGGTAGATTCAATTTCAGGTTTCACTTGAATCTCACAATCCAAAGGAGACGAAGGGATTTTGTAGTTCAAAGCTTTAAGAAGAAGATTTGTAATTTCTTTCATGTTTAACATAGACTTCACACTATTTATTTAAAAAAGTATTTCAATTCCACCATAAATAAAATATTTGAAATTCCATCTAACTTATAATAATTATATGTCAATCTTGTATGTGTAAAGTAATTGAAATAAAAAAAATTCTTACTTCATAGATTCTTTCTCCATAACAATGTGAGGGAGATGTGTAAATCTTTAAGTTCTTAACATGGAATTTACACGACATTGAAAAGAGAATTAATAGAAAAAAAACTTAATAGCAAAGATGTGACAATTATAAAAATTATTAATAACAAAAAAAATTCAATATAAATCATAAATAAAATATTTCAATGCGCACCCTAACATAAAGAGAGATGTGCAGTTCCTTGGATACTTAATATGGAATTGACACATTACATTTAAAAAAATATTAATAACAAAAAAAAACTCAAGTTAGCCATAAATAAAATATTTCAATGTACAAGTTAAGATATATATATATATATATATATATATATATATATATATATATATATATATANAGAGAGAGAGAGAGAGAGAGAGAGAGAGAGAGAGAGTAAATAAATTCTTTTGATTAAAACATTTCAATTGTATGTTGCTAAGTATGAGAGAGATGGGTATTCAACATGGAGTTGAGACAGATTTAAAAAAAAAAATCAATTGTCAACTATAAATAAAATATATCAATGTCCACCTTTGTGTGTGTGTATGATCCATGTTAATTGCCCATGTATTATGTCCCAAGAAATTTGAGGTGAAAACTTTTTTTTTAAATTAAAAAACTTGAAAAAAAATTTGCAACTTTGATGGATTTGATCTCTCTAGAGCATGATAGATGGGGTGAATCTTGGTTAAAACATTTCAATGATGTGTAGTTGAGTATGTGGGAGATGTGTAATCAACATGGAGTTGACACATGTCATTTAAAAAAAATCATTCTCAAGGTCAATAAAGAGGCCAAATTGGTGTGTGTGTTTAACAATTAAAAGTAAGAAAAATCTTATGGTTAAGATCATTCATTGTGTATTATTGAGTATGAGGGAGATGTGTAATTCTTCCATGCTCAACATATATAAATCCATCTTAACTCTGGGTTTATTGTCAAGGTACAAACCAATATATATCCATCTTAAATCTAAAAATATTATGCTTAAAAAAAGATCAAATCCCTTAAAATACAAAACATTTTATTCTTTAAATTAATTTTTAAAAATTCCTACACTATATCTATAAAACTACCCTTAAAAACAAATGAATTTACAAGTTAAAGCTACAACCATATCTTATAAAAACAAATAAATTTCTAAGTTGAAGCTACAACCATATCTGGATTTTGGATGAACAATTCAATTCTTTTCCAAAGAGTTCAATTGGGATTTTTTTATCTCACGCCTTGAGGGTTTACTTTGTGTGAAATAGTTTTTTACATTTTTGGTCATTACTAAAACCCGTTTAAGAAGCGTTGTTAATCATGATAATGCTCTCAATGACAAAAGAGTAAAAACAATACTAGTATGTCGAAATTAATTGTTTTCCAAAAGTGAAAAACAAAAAAACAAATGCATAATATTATAAACAAATTGTAAAACATATGTTATGTTTATTAACTATACTATACGAAAAGTTTAGTAAAATATAATATTTGACTGATTATTTATTCCTTAACCAATATACTATTTTCATTATTTTCTAATTAACTTTAAGATAGTAACTCTTTTCTTTATTTCTTAATGTAATTTCGGATCAAATGTAATGTCGGATGACGAGAAGTTGTGGATTTTATTTTTTTTAATTATTTACAATTATTTAATAAACACAATAATATGTTAATTTCACCGTTCACGTAATTGGTTTTTCATATAAAATATTATATATATATATATATATATATATATAAAAAATGTTATTTTAAGTAAAGATTTGTAAGGTTATGTTTAGTACATTAAAAAGTATATATTAATATATATATATATAAGAATAACATGTTATTTTAAGTGAAGAATTGTGAGATTATGTTTAGTACATTAAGAAATATATTTTGTAAATGATTTAGAAATGGGTTTAATAAATTATGAATTTTATTTATGTAATAATTCACACATTATCATAGAAATAATTTTAGTGATTAGTAATTTTTTATGATTTTAAAAATTAAGATTTCTAATTAAAATTGGATACCAAAAATTTCATTAATCTTTTATTTAGTTTTTTTTTTTTAGAGAGTCCCTTTTATTAATAAAAATGTCTTCAAGATATCACCTTTCCCTCTCTTCATAAGTAATATATCAAATACATTGCACCTTCATCTAATGAGTAAAAATCAAAATATCTTTAATAAATTATAAAAGGGGAAATTAACTTAAAATATTAGATTAGGTTAAACATTTTTCAAAATATTATAACATATCTCTAAGGTGATATTGCACACCATATGATGTTGAACTTGGCAAGTGTAAGCTCTAACATCTAGTGGCCCATGTTCTAAGATGGATAGGTGCATGGAGCTTGGTATAACTCTCCTTCTGCGATCATCAAGAAGATATTCTCCTTCTTGTGTGTGAGAAAAGGTGAGCACTTGTTTCTAGTACTAGTGAAGGGATAGGCAGTACTAACATGCTTGTGCCAATAGTAAATATATCCAACATGAAAAGGTGGGAGCGCGAGATTCAGATGACAATTATAAAGGTAGATGGGATGCATTTTCATGCTTCCAATGTCTGGTTTATCTGCATAATGTTTCTCTCATCTGGGGATGCAATTGTTTGAAACCCTCTCTTGGTCCATGGGCGTTCTCTTCTACATCATGCCTCGTGACCGAGGTCCGACAAGGAAGTCTGACATCCGCGTCTAGTGACACAGCTAGTGTATACGACAATATGGTTACACAAGCAGTTGAGCAACAAGGTACTTTGTCCCCCTTCATCGACAGGAAGAATTTGAAGGAGACTCTCGGCGATACCATGATTTGAGGTTGTATGGTAGAGTCGTATGAGCTCGGGGATGAGACAAAATTGAATTTGTCAAGACGAATTTGGTTCCTCTTCTGCGGAATGATCATCCAATGTTAATGAAAATGCCCTTGTCCCCATGGGTTCTTATGTCCCCTCCTCGCATCTTCAGATGGAAATGATGGACAAAAATTCAGATACTATGCCAGGGAATGTCTAGTTGATGAAGGAACACTTGAAGTTAATATTTGAGATTTAGATTTAGTAGGAAGATCAAAGGTACAGGATGGAAATGATAGATCAAAAGTTCAAATTTCTATTAGATATATGCTCGAGCACTGACAAGTGCCAACACACCCAATCGGTGGCAAGTTGAACCATCATCAATCTCGAATGGCCACTTCCTCTTTAGCGATGCTCAATGGAAAACTCATCAGAAGATTGGTCTTTTCATTCTTCTATGTGACCACCCTCTATTCAAATGTTGGTTTTTTTCTTAGTTTCAAGTTCCAAACTTGTTTTGTTGTTAATGTCTTGAAATATGTCTAGAAAAACTATAGAACATTCTCAATTTTTTCCCTTAAAGGAAATTTCTATATTTTTACTCGTCTTGAGCTTTGGATGGTTTCCTTTATTTACAATAATTTTAACATACTTTACACATATATTTAAAGATTAGACAAAATTGTGAAATTTCACCTAAAAGACAAAATTGTGAAATTTCACCTAAAAACACATTCAATGAAATTTTCATAAAGATTAATCTAATGTAACATTATTTTCAAAATAAAGATACACATTATACTAATTATATTAATCTTCTTTTTCCTTTTAAAATAAAAAACATAATATATTTTAAATTGACATCATAGAAATGTTAAATTCATTATAATTTATATTTTTTTTATTATAGAGGTGGCCTCTAGGATAGTCAAAAGTCATGCTAGATTTATTTTATATGTTAAATAGTGTGTAATTCCTTGTATGAAAGAAGTATTTAAGTATCAACTTCCTTTTTAAAATAAAAAACATAATATATTTTAAATTGGCATCATAGAAATGTTAAATTCATTATAATTTATATTTTTTTTTATTGTAGAGGTGGCCTCTAGGATAGCCAAAAGTCATGCTAGATTTATTTTTTATATGTTAAATAGTGTGTAATTTCTTGTATGAAAGAAGTATTTAAGTGTCAACATTATGTAAATATATATATTGTTTTTGAGGAAAAGTGTAAACCTACTCTCCAAAAATATAGAATGTGAGGGTACAAACTAGAACAAAGTTAAGATTCTCTAGGATTAGGGATGACGCTAACTTGGAAAAATACCTAGAAAAGCTAGCGTTCTTCTTGTTAACACAAGAAAAAACAAGTATAGAAGAGACATGAAGTTGTTGAGTACCTGCAAGAAGGATTTGAAATTGATGGTTCTAAAAAAATATCAAGCTCTGATTTATTTGGAAATGGTTATTAAAATTTTTAGTCGAGATGGAATAATGAATTAGAATCTGGGGTGACATGAAAAGATATGTTTTAAAACAAACTCAAATATATTTTACTACTTTATTTTTTATTTTCGTAATATAAAAAAAAATATTATATTAGTAACTAATTGTGAAAGTAAACTATTATTTCTATACATTTTATAGAAGAAGAGAACGGTTACTAAACTATGATGCAGCTAGAAAATTGTCTTTAATATCATTCTTTGATTCATAATATTTATGCAACAAGAAATAAGTTATTAATATGATTTTTTTTTTTAAATCTTAAAAATAAAACAATATTTAGTTTGTTCAAATATCTGCATCTCTTTCTTCATGCAAATCAATGAAGTCCAAATCAGTGAAGTTAGAAATCATTTAGATTATCATAGTAAGAAAAATGAAAATGTCATTTTATTACTCTCTTTTATTACTCTAAGTGTAGAAAGCTAATAGGGGTTAAGAAGACTATTACATAAAAATATTTCTTGTTGAAGTTAAACTTCACAAATAACTAGAAAAATATTCTTTTATATATTTATAAAATTAAAGGATAACATTTCTTACATCTACAACAAATTCCATTGCATCTAAATATTTATAGGATAGTTAGAAAACTGGTTTATTACAAATTCCATTGCATCTAAATATTTATAATTCCATTGCATCCAAATATTTATAGCATAATTAGAAAACTGGTTTATTGTGTAAAGAGTAATAACCAGAGAAATATATGAAGTAAAATAATGAGTATCTAGAAAGAATCATAAAAACATTAATAGGATGCAAATGGAAGAATTGAGAATAGTTGCAGTTTGAACAAAGAGCTCAATATGTCGTTAAAAAAAACTGTTAGGGTTTTCAAAATATATTAGTAAAAGGAATAATAATCTAGAATAGTTGCAGTTTGAACAAAAAATTCAATATGTTGTTTAAAAAACCTAATAGGGTTTTCAAAATATAATAGTAAAAAGATTAATAATATAAATATTAATGAGAACTCAGTATAAACCCTATGCCATCGTTCCCATTCTGTTGGCATGAGAAACCTTAATGTAATCTAATATACTAATAGCATACAGAAATCAATGGTTTGTCTTTGGATTGAGGTAAGAAATCAAGCGAACTCATACAAGGAGATTACGGGATGACTCGAGTTAAATACACTCGGCCTCATGGTGAATATCCCGTGTTGGGTATTTCGAAAAAAAAATTGAATAATAACCGTGATCTGTAGAACAAAGTAAATAGCATAAGTCTTGACCTGTAAGGTGAGATTTCTCTTCTGGTATTCAACGTATCGTTGGTTATTGGGAAGAGCCAAGGGAAATAAAACGTAATGAGCAAACCCTATATGGCTTTGATGCCTCACACGATCTCTCACTCAGAAATTGAGAGAGCATCCATTGCACAAGATGAACACACAATAATAGAATGTATTACAAAGATAAATGTATGTTACATATATAGCATGCAGATCACTGATTCCTAGCAATCTAGATCCTAAGAAAGTGGATTTGATTAGCTAAAAATAGTAAACTAGAAACTCACAGTTACAACAGCTAACTCACAGTTACAACAGCTGTAAGCATTATCTCTAACACCCTCTCTTAATGCCTACATTACAAATATTACAATCACAAATTACAAAACAAAAGATTACAACACTAGAACTTTCATCTGTCTGTCTGATCTGGTCTTCCTCTAACATGCAGCGGAATTAACCACACAGAAATAAAAAATTCAACACTCCTAATCTACGTATGTACAGGAGAACAACCTCTCAATCTATTTCATATTCCTGGGCACTCCGTAAGGAGCTAAGCCCAGCCAAGCTCTGATACCAACTCAGAAATTGAGAGAACATCCATTGAACAAGATTAACACACAACAATAGAATGTATTACAGAGACAAATGGAGGTTACATATATAGCATGCAGATCACTGACTCCTAGCAATCTAGATCCTATGAAAGTGGATCTGATTAGCTAAAAATAGTAAACCTAAAAACTCACAGTTACAACAGCTGTAAGGCTAACTCACAGTTACCGTAGCCAGTGTAACCTGGTGTATTGGATAAAAGAGTTAGTAAGATTTTGAATAAGGATCTAACAACGTATAATTTATATATGTATCATAGTAAGTTGCAAACTAAACTGGGGAGGTCGTAGGGCTTCAACCCAGGTAATCTAGAAAGTTCGAGCAAACATATGAGATAAGGATAAGAGAATAAGCTACGGCAATCATGGTTGGCTACCTATAGCAGGCTGTCGAAAAGACACCACAGACCTGTAAATAACCCATGTCTATGGTTAGTAAAGTAGAGTAAATATGCGTATGTCAAAGGAATAAAAATAATAATACATCCCAGGTCATGGAAGAGGGCGACTATACCTTGTGCATTTGTGAGAGTATTGTTAGAATCGAGCTTGATTCAAGAGCACAAATGCTAAAGAGACTTTGAAACCTTATTTTCTTTGTTGGAGGTCGCCCCCTCAAAGAGGCAAGTGAACATTGTAATCAGTAATCAAAGTGTTCTTTTTCATGTTATTCTGGTATTATTCTAGTTATATCATTGTTGTTTTGCCATTTCTAGCTAACAAATATTTTTGTTATGCATTCAAAATGTATGTTAATTTTTTTTAGGGAATAGACATATTACGACGTTTTAAAGCTACAAATATATATCATTACACGCATAAACCCGTGGTCGGGGAGTAATAAACGTTGGAAATACAAGAGGTACTCAAGCGCACATCTGTTGGCCACCCTTGTAACCCTTGTTGGTACCCCTTCGAGTGCTAGCGCATCAAACAACACCTGTATACGAATCGACCTAGATCTCATGAATCCCTCCGTATATAAACCGTTCACCTTATTTCTATAGTGCCACTGAGAACAACACTTGGGAAGGTACTCTATAGTACCTGGGTAGTTAGGTAGTACGTCTAAGGGAATGATCTAGCCTCCTTTGTTGGTGCCCTGAGATATTGGGTCGAGTACTACTATTGGACCCCGCACGTATATCAAAGAGTTATACATAGAGAAAACCATTGTCTCTAAAAACCCTGAATACCCTACCCTTTGGAATGGAAACAAAAAACATAATAGACAAGATCTATTGCCGTGCAATTGTGCCTTCTGCATTTTGGTTGCGAAATTACTACACATTTCTTCTTGTTTAGAATTTGGGAATATTGTCACTTTCATATTATTCATGCCGGAGTATAACTCCATAGTAGTACAAAACAAAAAGTATAGTGGTCCCAAAAGCACACTTATTTGGGACCTATCCCATTGGATTCCCCTTTTCTCCCTGATCACAGTCCATTTTTAATCTTTTTTTTCAGTGGACCTGACCCCTTCTTAGCTTCCCTATTTTTCCACCTATTCCTTTATATTTCGCTTCTCGCCCTGATCGTGGTGGTACCTACCACTTAAAAGTATTTTTTTTTTGTTTGACCAACCCATTTTTCCTTACCCACACTTCCCCTCTCCAAATGACCACCATTCGCAACCAAGACCTGCAAGCCTCCATCAATCAAACCCAGGAATCCATCCAACATATGACATGTGATATTGGCTCTATCAATTCCAGTCTTGCACAATTCGAGACGCAATTATAGCACAAATTTGACACCATTGAAGCCAAATTCATGAACCAATTTAACACCCTCCAGTCTGTTGTCAACCAATTGTTGAATCGCCCTTCTGGCCCTCCTCCTCAGACCAAGCAAATGATGTTGATTCCTCTCATTCTCTGCATTTTCAATCCAACTCTTTTCAGCGTGGCCCCCATCTTCCCTGTGTTGAGGTCAATAAATTTGATGGCTCAGATCCTACGAATTGGCCAAACTTCACTATGCGATCCTCTATCTAGATCCTGAACTATGACAATGGTTGAAATGGAAGAGAAATTCACATCAGGGGTATTTTTCCTTGACCTAGTTTGTTGCAGATCTATATTACTGATTTAACATTGGTACCCATTATCTCAGTTGTTTGACCAAGTTGAAACAGTCAGTGTAATACCGCAAGGTTGAGCCCCTGTTGAATTGTAATTATGTTTATAGGCTAGTGAACTGAGTGGTTATAAGCTGAGAGACTTATGTGTTTATTAGGATGGTTTGCCAAATGCCAAGGCCAATGAGCCTCATTTTGTATATGTAAGTACTCACATCATTAATAAAATTGCATTGTTGCGTGTAGACTGACCATGAAGAAGAGTTATGGGGGAATAAGCTTCACTGGGTAGGGTAAGGGAGGGGGGGTAAGTGTCTAGATCTAGGGGCTGAGCTAGAAGGGATTACCTCTAAGGTAATAATATTTTATTATTATTTCCCAAAGGCTATGGTTCACTTAAGCCGTGTTGTCCTAAGTTCCTAGGAAAATGGGAACAAGTGTTAACTGGAAATCATGCGGCTTCAGGAAGACATGTGTCAACCTAGGCGCATGCAATTTATAGCTAAGGAATCCAGTTCGTTGGGGGTTCGCTTCCCATTCCAGCGTTGCTTCCCATCCTTACGTCCGGACTAGTTTCGAATTTCCTCACGACCCTTACCTTTCTCTGGAGGTCTAACACCTTCTCGATTGACCAAGGATTCACGCATTGAACCATTTCTCCATCATCATTGCCTATGTACCTACTACACACATTTGGAATCCTAAAGTCATACTTGAGTTGTTTTGTGTGTCTCTGGTGAAGTCGGACGTATTTGTATTCGCGTGAGCCGTGTTGTGTCTTAGCATTAGGTTGTTTCCATTTTTGGTGTCCATAACTATTTCCTACTGTTGTCGTCACCTGTATGTTAGTTGAATGTTGTTGCATCATTGCTTAGGCACTGATTTGAAGAAAGAGGTTGTCAGACCTTTGAGAAACCTTCCCAGGTGAGAGAGTTTGTCGGGAAGTGAGTTCTCCTAGAAGGGAGTCTTGTAGCAACTACGGTACTCTAAGACTTCTGGTCTAGCCTGTTGTTGAAATCCAAGGTGAGGAAGGTGTACTATTCGATGGACTTGTATTAGTGAAGGTGTATCCTCATGGGGTGGAGCAGGCATGTGGGGAATGAGGGTATGTGGATTGTGGGTGTAAGTGGCTCCTGGGATAAAATAACCTTCCTGTTTTTTTGTGCAACTTCGTTGTTGTCCTTCCCAAGCCTAGAATTCCCTTGCCTAGTGGAGTTTAATCCCAGTTCTGGGGTGACCCGCTGCTGAGCATGATGAGTAGTGTGGTCTAAGGATGGGAGGTTCATGGAAGGTATGCACGCAGTTGGTGGTTTTACTCCAGTTAAAAGATAAGTATCATTTTCTTGCTTAATTATGTATGTTATGCATGTCTCTATTTCTTGAAATATATCACGTGTTTTGTTGCATGTGGACTTATTGTCAACTCCATTTGAATCTATATGGTAGCAGTAACTCTGTGTTAATTGTTTTGAGATTCATTAAAATGTATCTCATACATATATATGTATGTTCAAAGAAGTGGTGTTTCCCGGCCTATTGGTGGTTGGGGAAGTTACAATTTGGTATCATAGCTAAGTGAAGTCTGTGAGTAGTGGCATTACCCAACATGTTGGTGGTCGGGGACATTACAACTTGGTATCAGAGCCATGGTTTCAACATTGATCATGGATGGGCCATGTTAGTGGTTAACCAGACAAAGATTTCAGAGTGAATTATTGTCAAAAGGGACAAAATTCGAGGTTTAGAGAGTCTCTGGGTGCAAGGAGTGTGTCGATAGAGTCTTTGAATCAAAAATATCGTGAGAAATATCTTGACTTTTCTCATAAAGGGGCGCGAAGATCTATTGCAAGGAGTGCACAAATCCGAAATTTGACTAAATGTCGAAGAAACCCTCTAAGGAGAAAGGGGTTCGAGAAACGATGCTCAGGATAGATAGTCAAAAGGAATATTCAAAGGGGGAGAAACTCTCAGGGTTTAACGAGTTAATGACTAGGATTTCTTTAGGAGCAAACAAAGTCACCCCAGACCATCAGATCTAGAATGTTGTGAGGCAGTTAGTCATGATATCCTTTGGAAATCCATAGAGTAATGAAGTCCGTCTGTGTCGTCGATCCGAGAGAGACGATACGTGGCAGAAATTTGTGGACTTCGGGTGAAATCATTCGAGAGAATTAGTGTGTGTTGAGATGAGAGCTTCCAAAGCCTGAAGTTCCAAAGCCCCAAAGAGATGAAGTGGTGAGTCATGATGATCTCACCTGGAGGTGATGTGGACCTCTCTTATACCTTCCATGTGCCCCCACTTGGAATGTTGTCAGTTATACTATGTGGGACCAGAGGTTACATAACATAGTTAAAGTTCGGTGGACCCACATTGGCATTGATCACTATACATCGAGATCGACGACCAGGAGGCATTGCGGAGACCCAAGTTGCATGGGAGTTAATTATCCTAGGCAGTCCCACAATCCAAACCACGGTTTCACTGATGGGTTACGTGTCAACGTCAGAAGAATTGCAGGATGAAAGACAGGTTACTCCAAACCCTGGATGCATGCCCCCGCAATTTTAAAAGCGTTAAGTGATGTGAATATTCATTATCTTAGTCCAAGCACAGAAGTTGTGGGTCCCAGTGGATGCACACCACTAGTTGTGAAGTATGAAGACTTCACACTCCAGAAGGATGGTTCATAAGGAAAAAAAGGAAGAACCTTCCGAAGTTTCATAATGCCGAAGTGACATGACATAATGGCATCACCAAAGGTAACATGGAAGTGTTTGGAGATTAATGGTTCGGGGTGTGGGGAGGTGCGGATTTGAAATCCTCCGAGGTCCCGAAGCTATGAAGTCTCGGAACTCAAATGCCTGAGGTTCCATAGTGAGTCCTAGTCGTTAGATTATCAGTAGACATGGACGGTTGATCCACCCTACTTCGTGAGTTCGGTAATCTGGAACTCTAAGGAGATTGTTTTGATGTCCTTTGAAAACTTTTGAAGCCAGAGGCCCAAAGTCCCAAATAACTGCCTATCAACCTAGCGCATTGCCACAACTCGTGGTCACATGGGTTGGTTGCTAAGAGAAAGGGACTAGTGCCTGAAAATTATTGCAAAACATAGAAGAGCTCAGAAAGAAAATGGAATCTGAAAGTTTTCTTTGAATCAGATTGGTTTATGAATACTGTGGAATTGTTAAGGACTGATGGCCTGACAAATTTTAGTTGACTGCACATTGTGTTTGTAGAGTTAACGATTGTCAGAATCGAGTTGAATTTTCACAGAGTGCAGAGAATGGAGGAGGCACGAAATGCTTTCAGGTCATAGAATGAATCTAAATGAATGGATGTTCATTTGGGAGTTGAAGGATCAAACTCCAATGGGCATGGAGAAGCGATAGATAAGGAGGGAGACATGATGAAAATCATTGAAAGATTGCAGAAAGATGCCCAAACTCAGCAAGTAGATAACATAAAGCTCATGAAAGCCAGGGATCAACAGGAATAATTCAACTTAAAGTTGATACAGATCTTGAAAAGAATCGAAAAGAAGTTGGATAAGGAGAGTGGCTCAAGAAAAACAGGGAGTCGCAGGACCGCTGAGAAGAAAGGAAGATCAAGAAGCATTACCAGGCATCATATTCACTCCCTGAAACATTCCAATAAGAGGGCACATAGTAGTTCAAGCCCATCTCCTACTAGAAATCATAGGAGATATGGAGTGGATGAACTGAAGGGAGAAATAAACAAGATTAAGCCTCCTAATTTTGACGAAGAGCACAAGAAACATGAAGATGTTGAGACATGGTTGTTGGGCATGAGAAAATATTTTCAACTGTAGAACTATTCTTCTCATGCAGAGGGAATAATTTCCATTTACCAACTTAAAGGAAATGCATCCATATGGTGGGAGCATATTGTGCAAGTACAACACATCAAAGAGAAGAATTTTACATGGAGGGAATTGAAGAGAAATTTTGAAAAGAAGTACTTAACTAAGAGGTATTATGAAATGAAAATGAAAGAGTTATTCAACTGCTGGATCAACTGGATAAATTTATCTCCATAGACTAAATCAATTGGTTCACCAGGCACAACAAAACTCAAGTTGGAAAGTATGTCCATTGATGAGTATGAAAGAAGATTCTTGGAATTGTTGAAATATTTTCCCTTCATCAAGGACGATACAGTTAAGATTCAAAGGTATATGAATGGCCTGCCATCTTCCATCAGTGACAACATCCAGTATGATGACCTAAAAAATATGGAAGAAATTATAAGGAGAGAAAAATGCTTCTTGATCAGAAAAAATAAAAGCCTACTTTCCAAAAATCTTGGGAAGACAAGAATAAGTTTAAGAGGGAGTATAGGAAAAAGGGAAACAAACCACAATTTTTTAGGAATAACCCTCAAGGATAGCCAGGTTTTAGAGAGCCTAGCAAGGTTGAATGAGGTGGGAAAATGCCAAGATAACCACCTATGGAATGTTGGGGTTGTAAAGGAAATCATAGGTATAGAGATTGCCCCCACAGAAATGACAAAATGAGGGATGTCACAATGTTCAACAGGCAGAAACAGTGGAGCACATGGGCAGAAGTGTACCAAGGATATATGCATCCCTGGACAACAAGCAAGAAAAATATCATTCACATATGATTGAAGTGGAAGGTATGATCAACAACTAACCCATTATTATTTTAATTGATTCAGGATATATTCATAGTTACATAGATCCTAGAATGGTGGAAATTTTAAATTTTCCAAAAAGCAGCATAGAAAATCTTGGTTAGTGTAGTTGGATACAACAACCAAGAGAAGGGTTGTTGAGTTGGTCATGTCCTATCCATTGGACATGAACGAACTAAGCACAAGGGATGAGTTGAACATCTTACCTTTGGGTTCCTATGATTGTCTAATTGGGATGCATTGGTTGGACCAACACCATGCCATATTAGATTGTCATAACAAAGAATTCACTTTCGTGGACAAGGAAGGAAACCCAAGGAAAGACCAAGGAATTCCCAGACAAGTTGCTATCAGAGAAATATCAGAAATGCAGCT
This sequence comes from Picea mariana, assembly GCA_032191745.1. Taxonomy (NCBI): domain Eukaryota; kingdom Viridiplantae; phylum Streptophyta; class Pinopsida; order Pinales; family Pinaceae; genus Picea; species Picea mariana. The sequence goes on from JASDQU010099941.1 coordinate 837,666, forward strand.
AAAGAAGTTTTATAGGAAAGGATGTCAATTATTTGCAGCTCATATGGAAGAAGCACCTAAGGATAAGGTGTCAAATATTGAGGACCATGCAGTATTAAAATATTTTAAAGATGTATTCAAGGAGGTATGAGGACTAACCCCGAAGAGAGATATTGACTTCTCTATAAACCTGATGCATAGAGCAACTGCAATGTCAAAAATTCCTTACAGAATGAGTACACCAAAGTTGAAAGAACTGCAATTGCAACTTGAAGAACTTCTGAAGAAAGGGTGTATACGCCCAAGTGTGTCACCTTGGGGTGCCCTGGTCTTGTTCATGAAAAATAAGGATGGCACATTGAGATTGTGCATCAATTTCAGACTATTGAACAAGGTGACTATTAATAACAAGTATCCTTTCTCAATGATCGATGATCTGTTTGATCAGTTGAAGGATGCCAAGATATTTTCAAAAATAGATCTCAGGGCAGGGTACCACCAGGTAAGGATAAAAGATGAAGACATCAGAAAGACCTCCTTCAGAAAAAGGTATGGTCATTATGAATTCATAGTGGTACAATTTGGGTTATCAAATGCACCTGTTGTTTTCATGTGCCTAATGAATGGTGTATTCAAAGAATACCTAGACAAGTTTGTCATAGTATTTTTGGATGACATCCTGGTGTATTCCAAGTCAGAGGAAGAGCATGAACATCATCTGAAAATGGTTTTGCGGGTGCTAAGAGAGCACTAGCTGTATGCCAAATTGAGCAAATGATCATTTTATCAAAAGTAGATCCATTACTTGGGACATATCATTTCAAAGGATGGGATAGTTGTGGATCCTGAGAAGATAGAAGCCATTAGAGAATGCTCAGCACCAAAGAATGTGACAGAAGTCAAATCCTTTATGGGTCTAGATGGCTATTACAGAAGGTTTATTGCAAGATTCTCAAGGATATCTCACCCCATCACTTCCTTGCAAAGGAAGGAGAATAAATTTCAATGGATAGAAGAATGTGAGAGAAGCTTCCAACAATTGAAGCAGTTGTTAACCAGTGCTCTGATCCTAAGGATTGTAGACCCGAATGAATATTTTGTACTGTGTACAAATGCATATAAAGAAGGATTGGGAGGAGTCCTCAATCAGAATGGTTTTGTAATATGTTATGAGTCCAGGAAACTGAAGGATCATGAAAAGAACTATGCAACTCATGATTTGGATTTGGCATCCATAGTGCATGCTCTGAGGAAATGGAGGCATTACCTCATCAGAAGGAGGTTCAAACTGAGGACAGACCATAACGGTTTAAAGTATTGATTTGATCAGCCAACCTTGAATGCTAGGAAGAGTAGATGGTTGGAATTCCTTTGTGACTACGACTTTGATATCAAGCATATCAAAGGAAAGGAGAACAAAGTGGCTTATGCACTCAGCATAAGAGTGCATGAACTACATGCTATGACCATTAGCATGTATCAAAATGATATTAAAGGCAGAATTTTGGAAGATGCAAATGCAGATTTGCAGTACCTAGAATTGGTGGAAAAGCTACAACAAGGTAAGATGCTACAGAAATTGGGAGATTATAAATTGGAAGGTGATGGAACACTCTTGTACAAAAACATAATTTATGTACCTAATTCCCAGTAGTTGAGAATTATGATCTTGAAAGAAATGCATAATGTGCCTTATGCTAGGCACCCTGGATATCATAAAACAGTGGCAGCAATCAAGAGCCATTACTTTTGGCTAGGCATGAAGAAGGAAATTGCAGAATACATCGCCAGATGTATGGAGTTTCAAAAGGTTACAACTGAACATAGGCATACAGGAGGGTTGCTACAGCCTTTACCCATTCCTGAGTGTAAGTGGGAAGTGGTGACAATGCATTTCATCACAAGATTGCCCATAACCGAAAAGAAACACGATTCCATCATGGTGGTGGTGGATAATCTTACAAAAGATTCTCATTTTATTCCACTGAAGACTACTCACAAGGAAACTAATGTTGTTTATACCTATATGAAGGAAGTAGCATGATTGCACGGTATTCCCAAGACGATTGTGTCTGACAGAGACCCAAAATTCACATCAAAATTATGGAAAGGGTTATTCAAAGGGCTCGGAACGAATCTAAAATTCAACACAGTCTATCACCCTGAGTTAGATGGAAAAACAAAAAGAGTAAACCAAGTGATAGAAGATATGTTAAGGATGTATGTGATGGACAAACCATCGAAATGGGAATATTATCTACACTTAGTAGAATTTTCCTACAACAATGGGTATCAAGCATCACTGAAGATGAGCCCATTTGAAGCACTTTATGTCAGAAAGTGAAACACCCTAGTAAGTTGGGATAACCCAGCTGATAAGGTAGGGGTTGGGCCAGAGTTGCTTAAGGAAATGGAAGAACAAATGTTGAAGATTAAGCAGAATTTGAAGGCTGCTCAAGATAGGCAGAAAATTTATGCTGATAAGAATAGGACCCACAGGGAGTTTAAAGTGGGTGATAATATTTTATTTAAAGTGAAAGCGAACAAAAGTTCCCTGAAGTTGGGAAACGTTTCCAAGTTGGAAGCCGGATATTGTGGGCCATTTGAAATCCTAGAAAGGATTGGACCAGTTTCTTATATGCTTGCATTGCCTGCATCCATGACTGTACATAATGTGTTTCATGTTTCATTGCTTAAGAAATATATACTTGATCATAATCATGTGATTGATTGGAATGTGATTTATGTTGGATATGTGTTAAAAAAAAATTGCACTGGGACGACATATTTCTGGGACGACATATTACTGGGACGACATATTATCGAGACGACATATTTCCAAGACCACATGATATTTAGGTGGTTTTTCGGCACATGGTTTTTTGCCGATGGTTTTCTATTTCCGATTAAGGAATTAGGGTTTTGGACTAATCCAGGTCATTGGGTTAGGGTTTTGGATGTCGTTGGCTCCTATATGTATATTGTATTGTAAACAATGTAACAAAATGTATGAATGTAATATATGTTGGTTTTCCCGGTTTGGGTTTCCAGGTGAAAAATCTCTATGTAATGTTTGTATTTTCCATTGTATCTTTTCTATTCTTTTATGAATATCAGTTTGCAGTATATATTGTACAAGGTTATAATTTACAATTTAGGTGGAGCAAGAAAGCATCTTGCAGGTGCACCTGGTGTGTATATTGGACCGGAAAAGCAAGCAGCTCTGAAATCGAGCCATAGAGCTTGTAAAAGTCAGTGGACCTAGTACGATCTTGAGGATGCAACATGGGAGCATGAAGATGCTATGCAGGCAAAGTACCTGCATCTTTTTGAAGATATTGGAAATCTTCTTGTTGTTTTGTAAATAAGTTGCATTGAGGACAATACAAAAATAAGGGGAGGGGATTGTAATACCCCAAGGTCGAGCCCCTGCTGAATTGTAATTATGTTTATATGCTAGTGAGCCGAGGGGTTATAAGTTGACAGACTTATGTGTTTATTAGGCTGGTGAGCATAATTCCAAGGTCAATGAGCTTGATTTTGTATATGTAAGTACTCTCATCATTAATAAAATTGCATTGTTGCATATAGACCGACCACAAAGAAGAGTTATGGGGGAATAAGCTCCACTGGGTAGGGTAAGGGAGGGGGGCTAAGTGTCTAGGCCTAGGGGCTAAGCTAGAATGGATTACTGCTTAGGGAATAATAATTTATTATTATTTCCCAAATAATATGGTTGACTTAAGCCGTGTTGTCCTAAGTTCCTAGAAAAAAGGGAACAAATGCTAAGTGGAACTCATGCAGCGTCAGGAAGACATGTTTCAACCTGGGCGCATGTAGTTTATAGCTGAGGAAGCCAGTTCATTGGGAGTTCACTTCCCATTCGCGCATTTCTTCCAATCCTTGCGTCTAGACCAGTTTCAAGTTTCCTCACGACCCTTACATTTCTCTGGAGGTCTGTCACCTTCCCAATTGACCAAGGATTCACGTATTGAACCATTTCTCCATCATCATCGCCTATGTACCTAGTACACACCTTTGGAATCTGATAGTCGTACTTGAGTTGTTCTATGTGTCTCTAGTGAATCCAGACACATTTGTATTGGTGTGAGCCGTGTTGTGTCTTAGCATTAGGTTGTTGTCATTTTCAGTGTCCATAATCGTTTTCTGTTGTTGTCATCACCTGTATGTTAGTTGAATGTTGTTGCATTATTTCTTAGGATCTGAATTGAAGAAGTAGGTTGTCAGGCCTGTGAGCAACTCTCGCAAGTGAGAGAGTTTGTTGGGAAGTGAGTTCTCCTAGAAGGGAGTCATGTAGCAACTACAATACTCTTAGACTTTTGGTCCATCCTGTTGCTGAAGCCCAAGGTAAGGGAGATGTACTAGCCGATGGAATTGTATTAGTGAAGGTGTACCCTCCTAGGGTGGATACGGCGTATGGGAAATGAGGGTATGTGGGTTGTGGGCATAAGTGGCTCCTGGGATAAAAGATCTTTCCTGTTGTTTTGTGGAACTTCCTTGTTGTCCTTGCCAAGCCTAGAATTCCCTTGCCTGATGGACTTTAGTCCCAGCTCGGAAGTGACCCACTATTGAGCATGATGAGTAGTGTGGTCTAAGGCTGAGAGGTTCATGGAAGGTATGCACGCAATTGGTGGTTTTACTCCAGTTAAAATATAAGTATCATTTTCGTGCTTATTTATGTATGTTATGCATGTCCGTGTTTGTTGAAATGTATCATGTGTTCCATTGCATGTGGACTTACTGTCAATTCCATTTGAATTTGTATGGTAGTAGTAACTCTGTGTTAATTATTTTGAGATTCATTAAAATGCATGTCATATATATATGTGTGTGTGTGTCTGTGTGTGTTCCAAGAAGTGGCATTGCTCAACCTGTTGGTGGTCGGGGACGTTACAATTTCCTATTAGAGCTAAGTAAATTCTTGAGTAGTGGCATTATCGGCCCTGTTTGTGGTCGAGGGCGTTACAGTCAGTCAAAATGGAAGACTTTATAACTACTTTTGAGCATTTGGCCTTTCCAACTAAGGGCATGTCAGATGCTTTCTTCCATGAATGCTTTATTAGTGGCCTGAAGGATGAAATTCGATCCCAGGTTCTCATGGCCCGGTCTCAGACTTGGTTGGAAGCTACTAAATGTGCTAAAGAGGCCCAACAAGTTTTTTTTTCCCATAACAAAAAACCATCTTTTGTTCCTTTCCCTCAACCCACTAATCCTAACCCCCCTGTCACTCACCTCGAGGTCCAGAAATTAACTAGAGTTGAAATGGATGAATGCCAACTAAAGGGTCTTTTCTATAATTGTGATGAAAAATATTTTTCAGGGCATAAGTGTAAGCAAAGAAATTATTTTATGGCAATTTCCAAAGATGTTCTTAAAGAAGATGTGACAATTCTACTTTTTGAATATCCCTCCCTTTCTGCTACTACCTAGGAGCCCATTGACCCACCTGAATTTGAGCCACTCATTTCCTTGCATGCCCTCACTAGCTTCTCTTCTCCACAAACCATCAATCTCATTGGCTATATTAAGCATAGTGAGGTCATTATCCTTATTGACAGTGGTAGCACCCATAAGTCTATTCATCGTCACATTTCCCAGGAAGCCAATTGCTATATTCCTCCTATCAATAAATTTCAAATCATGATAGCCAATGGTGGGTCCATGAAATGTGGTGGGCGTTGTGAAAATGTACGTCTTCAAATTGTACATTATCGCCTGAAATCGCATATGTTTTCTATTGAAATGGGAGGTTGTGACATTGTGCTAGGTGTTGAATGGTTACACACATTGGGTCCCATTCTCATGGATTTTAAGGATTTAACCATGCAATTCCACAAGGAGGGACAAAGTTTTCACTTCCAACGTCTCACAGCTGGTCCTCCTGAGATCATTTGTTTCCATCTCATGGAAAATATCCTCAAGTAATGCCACTCTAGTATTATTGATCAACTCCATTCTATTCAAGTGGTTGAGACACCTTCTGTGCATCCTAACCTCCAAGCTATTCTCTCCAAACACCAAGTTGTTTTTACCACTCTTCAGGGACTCCCTACTTCTCGCGGTGTTCATGATCATGCCATACCCCTTGTTCCTGGTACTCTTCCTCCCAATGTTCTCCCTTATCATCATCCCTTTTCCCAAAAGAATGAATTTGAGAAACTAGTGTAGGAATTGCTCCAAGCGGGTGTTATTTTCCCCAGTACCAACCCTTATTCTTCTCCTGTGATAATGGTCCTCAAGAAAGAAGGTACTTGCCGCATGTGTCCTGAATTGTGCTCCCTCAATAAAATCACCATCAAGGACATGTTTCCCATTCCTATCATTGATGATCTCTTGTATGAGTTGAGTGGTGCTCAATACTTCACTAAACTTGATATGTGTGCTGACTACCACCAGATACGTATGCAAGACGCTGACGTCCCCAAGACTTCCTTTCGACCTCATGAGGGTCACTATGAGTTCTTGGTCATGCCCTTTGGCCTGTGTAATGTCCCCTCCACCTTCCAAAGTCTCATGAATCATGTCTTTAGTCCTTTTCTCTGTCATTTTGTCTTAGTTTCCTTTGATGATATTCTCATCTATAGAAAAACTTGGCAATCCCATCTTTCCCATGTGGATCAAGTTCTCCATCTACTCTCTCAACATCAACTTTTCCTCAAACACTCCAAATGTGACTTTGGTGCCTCGAAATTTGAGTACTTGGGTCATATTTTTGGCAAGGCTGGTGTTCGGGTGGATCCTAAGAATATTGAAGTAATCCAGGATTGGCCTCGCCCCAAGACTATCAAAACCTTGCGTGGTTTTCTGGGTTTAACATGATATTATCACAAGTTTGTTCAAAATCATGGAAAGATTGTGGCACCTGTCACTTCTCTCATTAAAAATAATTCTTTCACTTGGACTCTCGTAGTTGATCATGCCTTCCAAGCATTGAAGGTGTCTGTGTGCACTACTTTGGTCTTGGCCCTTCCTGACTTCACAAAGGCCTTTGTCCTGGAATGTGATGCCTCTAGGAGAGGAATTGGAGCAGTGCTTATGCAAGAGGGCATACCTTTGGCCTTTACCAGCAAACAGTTGTCAGAACGCCATTTGGGTCATGCAATGGATCTCTGGCGCCCTTATCTCTTGGGGAAACAATTCCAAATTTTAAGACAAATGATGAAATCCTCGAGTATTTTCTAGAACAACACCGTTCCTTTCCAAAGCAACAAAAATGGGTAACTAATCTCTTTGGATATGATTATGAGATCATTGACAAGAAAGACAAAGAAAATGTTGTTGCTAACACTCTTTCTCAAATATATGAAGATGAAGGGTCCCTTTTCTCCCTATCCTTCATTGTCCCAGATTGGCTCCAAGCTGTTCACCAGGAATGGCTACAAGATCCCAAAATTTCGCATGTGATCCAACAATTGCAAGACAATTCTCCAGTTTCCCCAGGGTACTCTTAGCATAATGATGAGATTCGCTACAAAGGTCATTTTTATTTAAGTAAACAGGCACAAATTAAATCCATGGTGCTTTCTAAGCTTCATGCTACATCCACAGCTAGGTAGTCAGGGTTTACGAAAACTTATGACAAGGTCAAATGTTAGTTTTTTCTTCCTTTGGGATGAGAGCTAGGAAGGTGGCATTGAGAGCTGGTAGGACATTAGACTCGATTCTAGAGCCCTCAACCACAACCCAAACATCCCATTTTAAGACTGGCCAACATGCTTGGTAAAAAATAGTGGTGAAGTCGTCAAGGCCTGGAGATTTTTTGTTGGCATTTCAAAAACAACTTGTTCAACTTCCACAAAGGTGGTTGGTCTCATGAGGGCTTCATTTTGTTCCCAGGAAACAAGGGAGAGTATGTGTTGGGTAATTTTTCGAATKTGGAGTGATGCAGGAGCATCCCTCATGACAATCAAGCCAACGTGGAAGCAGAAGCCAGCTGGAAGACGTCCAGTGCAAGTTTTTGAATTTTTAAATTTTCCCCTTGAAGTTGATGCGCAAACATAAATGAGATCATTTAATTTAGGCGCCTTGGTAAAAATGTAATCAGACCTCGAGCCATACGCTCTCGTATGAGATATACAGAGGCATTTATAGTGGTAGATGCAGGTAGATAGAATTGAATTTGTAGATTATACAGTTCTAGAAGAAAAGAGGGAAACGAGATATAGACACCCTCATTGTGCATTGTAACATAGTTCGGGAACAAGAGTAAGAAGAGTCTATAGCATAGGAGAATAGAAGAGAGTTGTAGAAGAAGAACACCCATGTATAGATATTGAATTAATAGAAGAAGTTGATTCAGATTCATGGCTGTTGTGTTATTCTCTGTGTATGTGTGTTGAATGCTCTGCTTATGAATATTACTTCTTGTTATGAATTTGTTATTATGTTGTGTGTATGATTTCGTGGGTTAAGATCGAAATCTGAGAGGAAGTGAGGTGAGTTACAATTGTTTCTCTCTTGAGCAAGGATTCCTGCAAGGAGTGCATTTGAAGTCATCCGCAAGGAGTGCGTTGACAGAAGGCTCAGAGAGTTAAATCTTGTTCTCATACCACCAGGAGTAAGATTGTGGTGTACAAAGATATGCAAGGAGTGTGCAGGCTAAGGAGATCCTTAGTCGTGACACTGAGCGAAGTATTGAAGGACTGCTGCTACGAGCATACGCAGAGTCAAGAAGCTCGAACATTTGAAGTGTTCGTAGGCTTGCCGCAAGGAGTGCACGAAAAGAAACTCATTGAGGTCGAAGTAATTTGGCAAAGCTCAGGAAGGATAGGCCTCTGAGTCGCTGAAGATCAGCGTAGACCAGTGTGACTTGAAGTCAGGAAGAGACATCGCAGGTTGGCGAAAAAGCGAAGGAATCTCGTGGAGAGATACTCTTTTTCTTTTCGTGAATTACCCAAGGAAGAACGGATGGTCGAAATCTCTTGAAGAGGTTTTGCGAAGTTTCGAGGATTGTTAGATCTTACAGAGGTGCAAGGAGGTTACAGAGAGAATATTCTAAGGATTTTGAAGCTCAGGAGGGGCAGGTCCGTCGACTCCGAGTCACAGGAGTTGTGGGATCTACCCGTGGTATCGTGTATCGGGGACTCGGGAGTCGAAACCCCAAAGTTCTGTAGCCAAAGCAGTGATATCACGAGAAGCGATATCCCTACAAGATCAGAGCCATTCGTTGAGGAGGACGCGGGTAAGGAGATTCTCATCTCGCGGACTCAGACATTGGAGGACCGACAGGGAATTCCTTTAGATTCGTGAGTAGAGAAGTGGTGAGAAGGCTAAGAACTGTCCATCGGACGAGGACATGTGGCAGAGATCGAGAGATCTCGCGAACTCGAGAGTTCGCAATGTGAAAGCCCAAGTATTGGGTATTTGAAGTCGCGAGGTGCGAGGATGCAAAGCGGAAAAGTGGCGAGAATATTGGAGTCATCCATCTAAGGGGACAGGTGGCGAGAGATCAAGAGATCTCGCGAACTCGGGAGTTCGCAGGGTGGAAGCCCAAGAATTGGGTATTCAGAGTCGCGAGGTCGCGAGTAGCGAGAGAAGGACAGCTGTTGGATCTGGATCACAGGGGGACCGTTGGATCTACACGTGGGATCATGTAGCGGAACCTCACAAGAAAAGGTTCGATAATTTGGCCATGGGGATCGCAAGGTTGCGAGACAGCAATATCCCGATAGCTCGAGGATAGTACGGGCCATAGAAGAGTCGGTGAGTGGAATATAGGTGGCATGAAGCCCTCGGGATCTCACCGCGAGAAGTCCTGAAGTATTGGCGTTAGGATTCGAGAGTCGTGAAGAGTCGAGGAGCCGAGATTTGTGTAGGACGCGTGGCAGAGCATAAGGTGGGAGTGCGCGATCGAAGGGTGGACATGTGTTTCTTGGAGACAGGAGTCAAAACTCCGTTGAATTCTCGCATCTCAGGGACTCGCAGCATAGGAGGGTAAAAAATCGACGGTTCAACCGGCGGGGTTGCGAGGTTGCGAGGTTGTGAGAGGCGCTAACATTTAAGTCTAGCCCACGGTTGCATGTGGAAGGAGGTATACCCGTATCGCCAGATAGGGTATCGCAAGATTTGAAAGGAAAGTTTGGAGACTTTGAGTCACGAACTCGTGAGATAGCGAGGTCTGGCTAACCTCAGAGAAAGATTGTTGTGGGTGCAGATTTCTCGGTAAGGAAATAGAAGAACCTTCGAGTTCCTCGGGCCGAGAAGAAGAAGGTCTTGTGAGAGCAGACATGCTTGGGTGGCGCGCCCCCTTCGTCAAGTGGTATCAGAGCTTAGAAAATCTTCTTTGCTTTCTGTAGCAAAGGAGAAGGAGAATTCACCATGCCGCCAAGAAGGAGAGGTAGACAATCACCCGATCCAGAGGAGGAAAAGGAAATGTCTAGAGACAGAGGTAGGAAAGTGCAGAATCCAGATATGGAGAGAGAAGTGCGAAATGTTAGTGCCAGAATGGAGGACATGGAGACATCACAAAGGTGAAACACTGATGCGGGAGATATCAGTAAATCCGAGGATGAAGGTGATGCTGGACGTGAGGAAGAAGAAATCCCAGCAGAAGATGCAGCCAATGAGCGTTTAATTAAGGCTATCGCTCGAATGACTTCGAAAACAAAGATGGACATTCCATCTTATGAAGGGAGTCTAGATGCAAAAGAGATGCTAGATTGGATTAGAGCTCTTGACACTTACTTCGATTATGAAGATATCGAAGATGATAAGAAGGCCAGACATACCGCCACAAGATTAAAAGGACATGCAACATTGTGGTGGGATGAACTGCAAGCTGACAGGCATTGCCAAGGCAAGCAGAAGATTAAGAGCTGGGACAGGATGATTGCAAAGATGAAGGCAAAATTCATTCTCAAGGATTATCAAATTTCTCTGTTCAAGAGGATGCAGAACCTGAGATAGAAGCTGATGACAGTGAAGGAGTATACTGAGGAATTTGACAAGTTGAATATCAGGGCAGGTCATCGCAAAAGCAATGACGAAAAAGTGGCCAGGTATCTGAATGGCCTGAGGTATGAAATTCAGGATGAATTAAATATGGAAACCATCCGAACAATGGAGGATGCTTACCAATTGGCTCTAAAAGCTGAGGAGAAGCTGAGCCGTAAACAAAACCAAAGAGTCTGAGGCAGAAGTCACCCCAGAGGCAAAGCAGTTGCCCAAGATAAATACCAGAAGCCCAAGGAGGAATGGAAGAAACCACAGGGAAAGGTTGAAAGAGGTGGAACCTCACAGATAAGACCATATGTTGAGCAACAAGGACAACAAATTGAGAAAAGAGGAGGATATGCTGATAATGATAGGTTTCCTCGTACCAAAAGTAGAGGAAGAGGAAGAGGTGGAGTGATTACATGATTCACATGTGGAAAGAATGGGCACAAGTCATTCGAGTGTCCAGAGAAAAAGAAAGAAACTGGAGAGACTCACATCGCCGAGGCACAGAGGCGAGATGTTGAGGCAGAATACGCTGAATGTTGAAGATCGCTGGTGATGCGAAAAGTCCTTTTGATGACGGAGAAGGAGATGGAGAATCCAGCACAAAGGAACAATGTTTTTAGGACTGCTTGCAAGACCAAGGGTTGGGCGTGCAAGGTCATCGTGGACAGTGGAAGCACCGATAATCTCGTTTCAACCAAGATGGTAGAAAGGCTAGAGCTGGAGACAACTGATCATCCAAGCCCATATAAAGTTTCATGGCTACAGAAGGGACATCAGGTAAATGTCACTAAACAGTGCTTAGTTGACATCAAGATAGGACGATATAATGATAAGATTTTATGTGATGTTATTCCTATGGATGTCTGTCATTTATTGTTGGGTAGACCATGGAAATATGATAGAAATGTAATTCATGATGGGAGGATGAACACCTATACCCTGAAGAAGAATGGGAGGACTCACATGTTGTGTCCAATTGAAGATAAAGAGGTGAAGCCAGAAGTAAACAACACAGTACTTCTCATGAGTGGGAAGGAACCTCTTATAGAAGTTAAGAAGAAGGAGGATCCACAATTCTTCGTGGTTAGAAAACCGAGAATTGTTCTGACCAACACAAGAGTGGATGATTTGCCAGAAGAAGTTCAGGAACTGTTGGAAGAGTTCACTGATATTGTGGTGGACAAATTACCTTGTTCATTGCCACCGATGAGGAGT
>JASDQU010099941.1:868797-884633 GCA_032191745.1 Picea mariana
AATGTGATTTGGAAGATGCTCCATATTCCTGGCTTAATGAAAGAACAAGACCATCCAAGGCCATAAGCATCAATCCATAATCATGGTCCAAGCAATGGTTGCCCCTTGGTGTGAGCGTAATCAGCGTCTCTGAGTGGTGCCATCAATCTGGTTGAAGCCATTGAAGCATTTCATGGTGATGATTAGGTTTATTGGGAACCCAAGACCATCCAAGGCCACAAGCATCAATCCATAATCATGAGAATGAGAACATTTAGGATCAAAGAAATATATTAGTGGTATGAGTTAGTCACATATTAATTGTACTATATGGATTAGGATATAACTCGACAAACACAAAATTATATCTTGTTCAACATTTGACCTGTTATTGAATCTCCACTGGTTTCCAACAGAGCACACCAATAATTGCAATGCAAACTCTAGTGATTGCATGATTAATACGTAATAGCCTAGCCTAATATCCATAAAATGCATAGCCTAATATCCATAAAATTGAGGAGTCAAGAACAAACTTGAATCCCCAAAACAGAAAGAGGAATTTCTACACAAATATTCACTTTATGCTTAAATGTGAGAATTCTTGGTAAGATCATATCTATAAAACTTGAAGGAATTTAAAAACAAACAAAAAACCCAATCGCATAGATCTTGAGGATGAACTCGATCTCAAATCCAACATCCATAAAATTTATGCCCAAAAATAAACCTCGTAAAATTCAGAAGTATATTGGAAACAAAACTGAATCCAAAGAGCCAAATTTAAATGCAGGAACTATCACATAATCTGCAAACTTGAGCAATTTTTGACATACATTACCTCCACTCCCTCGATATCAAGATTGATTTTCTCCCCAACTCTAATGGAGAACTCTACTGCAGGCTTATGAGGTCCAAAATCTATATCTTTGTGCCCACTAAGTCCCCCATACTGTACAGGCACATTCTCTGGAGATACAAATATGCAAGTAAAATCAAATATTAAATAAGTTTCTAGGAAAATTCCATTGAATATATCCTTCATTCTATCCTATAATCAGAGTCTTCAATTGAGGTTAAGCATATTTTCACTGCATCAGAGAAGGAATTTCACATACTTGTACAAGGTCTCTGTGACTTTTCCTTCACGTGTTATGATGAATTTTCTCTCGGTACGCTGTGTCAAGAAAGGGCTGAACATGTAATATAGTGCACTGAAATACCATGGGACATTGATGAATACCTGGGAAATAGAGAAAGCACAAATTAAGAGGTGATTTGTCAATTTGATCAAACTGAGTATAATATGTTCTTCCTTTTAGAACCTAACAAAAACACAAGCTTGAAACTGAATATAACAAAATACTTAATTACATATGGAATACTTGACAATTAGTAGGATTGGAGAAATCCTTAAACATTGTACTTGAAATCAGATCATTTTGAATCCTAGCAGAGGCAACGATAGTTAGAAGCCACAACCCAAAGGTAGTATGTTTTAGGATCTATAATCTAGAATTGCATGAAATGGGAATTCAAGTCCTAGAAAGGTAAAATAGTCCATTACTTCATAGAGTGACTTCATTTTCTTCAAAGTTTTGGGATAAGATGGAAAGGAAGGGTTTCCTCCATGAGTTTCTTGAGAAAATCCTAGTTCACTCACGGTATTATGTAATAGTGGGGGCTATCTTGACCTAATGGGGTTATCTCAACTGGTTTTCACCAATGTTGTTGGGCATTTGTTTAGTTTCATGCCAGCAAGTGCCCTGCTCGAATCCCCTTGGGTAAGGTGCGCTAGTCTACACCAATGGACTTATTAAGAAATCAGGATGCAATAAAAAATGTGGTTAAGCATCCCTTGGGTTTCCAATGAGGTTTTCCTTTGAAACAAAAAAGTGAGAGTTATCTTGACCATGAAAAACATTACCCCTAAGGGCATATTGTGATCATACAAAGAACTGACTATATATGTTACTCCGTCTCTGAAACATGCAATTTTGGGTGAAAAGGACAATGAGATCGAACTTAAAAGGTCACAAAAATGATCTACTGAGATTAAAAAAAAATTATGATTTGAGAAACAAAACAATCAATGTGGATGGAAGAAGGAAAACTTGAGAGAAGTGTTCTTCACTCATTGAAACACCACACAAATACGTGTAACTCCCCATCGCTGCCAACATTGCATAGACTCTCTTAATCATTAGGAAAAGAAAAAATAACAATTGGAGGACATGGGCACCAGAAACAGTAGCTAATAGCCATTTCATTGGTAAGATTGGCATAGTGTTAAACTATTAACCAGATCTCCATTCTTGCTGTGATCTGCTCTAGCACCCAAATGGTATGAGCCTCAGAAAAACAAAGACCCAGTGGAAGCCCTGGATGATTTTGATGGAATAGATACCCTTTATGAACCTGAGCAAAAGGTCCATTCCTTGCAGTGCAACCCATCTGGACATGTTTATTAAAGCACTTCCAAAAGGGGAAAAATTACGAAAAAGAAAGAAAGAGTAACAAATCGCTGAACATCAGTCATGTACTCATTGTGCATTTTGGGGGGAAACTATTGCATTTTCACAGTACAAAGAATATGAAACAATAACTAATAATTGAATGTCCATACTCAAATATTTTGTGGGAAATTATCGCATTGTTTAGTACAAAATATATAAAAATAGATATGTTTAAAGATCTCTAATAGTAGAATCATACAAAATATATATATATGTATAATATATGTTGTAATTTTTAGCCTTTTCCAATCGGAAGTGAGATTAGTACCTTTTGCAGATATACAGATCTAGTTGGCCTTTTACTTTTCCTATGATTTGGAAATTGAAATTGAAAAATATAATTTGATATAGCAGAGTGTGTGCTTATGGTAATAAATTGAGCTCTTTAGAATATTATCATTTCTAACTGTAAGAGAAGGCTTAAAATGCAAATCTTTTGAATAGTGTTACATTTTTCTTAATATGTTTACACATTGTTTGTAGACATTGATACAAAATGGTAAAGAAATGGAAGACTATCATGAACCTCCCAATGCAAGACCCAAAATACAAGATCATCTTTTCTAATGAAGATTTGGTTTGGTTTGAAGTATATGGAAACAAATTGAGCATTGATCGAGTTGCAATAATCCCTTTACTTAGAGTTCCTAACTTTATTAGAGGGGAAGAAAATAATCCAATAGCTCTGTGCACTTTCATTCACCGACAAAACAAACCCCCAAGCTCAAGGGCTAGTGTTGCCTTGATATATGAGTTGTAAGTATTTTAAACTGTCCTTGATTAACTGTTGGTAACAATAGCACTTTATTGTTTATGATATGTATTAACATTTCACAATTTCATATGAATTTATGCTTGCTCATACGACCCATAGGAAAATAGAGGAAAATATACAACACAATCATTTGTGCAAAAGAGGGGTTGTCAGTGCCATTTTATAGTAAAGATTATGGTTCAAAGCCCTAATATAGAAATTTTGACATATAACATGTATGACCATGAAGATGAGAATGGATGGCCCTGTCATGGAAAACATGACACTTCATGTGAGTCTATGTACAAGCATAAGCCAAGGCTTTCAAGAGACATAGTTTCATACGTGGAAAGTTGTTTTTTTTGGAAGTGCCTATTGACACAATGTGTAAAATGCACATAAAGAAATATGTTGACATGGATGTGGTAGATCGAGATAGGGACTTTTTCTTGTGTATAAAAGATGATGCGAATATCTACAATCGTTTGATGAAGAGGAACTACCAGTTGAACAAAAAGGATGAAAAGAGTGTGAACCTTTGGTATGAAAAGCAGAAGAATGATTTTTTCTTTTACTAGAAGCCCAATGGTGGAGATGTCTCTTTCATAGCTAGAATCCAAACAAAATGGATGTTGGATACCATGGTTAGGCTATCACATAATAGCATAATAGCCATGGATTCAACATTCCATACAAATAAATATGGGGCGAGTGTGTTTCAATGATTGATTTAGTATAATCATTTGAGTTGGCTAGTTCAATATTATTGGTGACCTAAATCGGACTACATATGTTTTTTTAATATGACAATATCAATTGTACACACTCGTGGCCTTCGAAGAACAACAAAGTAGGGTTCCAGTAGCATGGGTGGTGGCATCATGAAACACATCAGAATATATTGCACTATGGTTGGAGCACCTCATGCATAGGTGTTACCAAATACGTCTCGATTGGAAAGTGAATGCCTTCATAGTTTATGATGCATTGGATGAAATCGTCGCTTTGAGGTAACTTCAAATTTGTTATTTTATATTGTAACTTATATTTACACGAAAATTGTCTCACCTAAAATGAATTGAATGTGGTAAAATGAATTGAATGTGGTAGGAGGATCACAAGGACCAAAGTGATCTTGTGTGTTTGGCATGGATAAAAAATGAGAACCGTTTGGCTAGTAGTACAAAAAATGTGAAAGAAATGTTCAATGAGATAGGTTGTATCATGAATAATTGTTCCAAAGATGAAGTGGGCAATGCAATCAATCGTTTTTTCATCAAATTTGCAAATGAAGAGAAAATTTTGGACTATTTTCAGAAGAATCGGATTATTGGTGATAAGATTAGTAAGTTCACATACTCGTTCTTGAGGTTCCATTTTTTTGTTTCATAAACATGAGATATCTCCAGTAACTTGGTTTTTTATATTTAGGGATGTGGGTCAAAGGATGTTGATATTTTCCCCATGCAAATCAGGAGACAAACAATGTTGTTGAGTCATACCATAGTTGAAGACAAAATTTCTATCCGATCGAAGAAAAAAATGTGCTCGAAGGATGGATTGGTTGTTCTACATCCTCTTGACAAATGTTGACCCTTGTTATCGGTTCAAGGAAATTTTGAAAAAAGAAGGGTATTTGAACAACTACAAGAAAGATAAACAATTTTAATCATCAACAAAAAAGGCTAGAAGAATTCCAGATAGTGATTGCAAACTTCATGAGAGTATATCTCAGGCTTACTGGGTTAGAAGTAAAACTAATCCCAATAAGAAATATCTTGTCACTTGGTATCGTACCAATTTTATAGCTTGTGATTGCCAATGGTTTATTCACGACAACATTTGTAAGCATGCCATAAAGGTGGATTGGTTGTATTCTTCTTTAGGGGATTCAAACCCTTTATTGGACCAAGATCCAACACTCAATTCAGAAAATGCGCCTCCTGGTATAAGTATAGAGGTGCCAAGCCTTGATCTAGATGCTAACACAACTATTATGGCTAGAGACAATGTTGATCAAGATGTCGAGAGACTTCAGTTGGCTAGAGAGGAGTTGTTTGGCTAGTTAGAGTTTCTTTGAAAAAATCCTCCTGTCACTTTGAGAAAAACCCAACAATTGATTAGTTTGGTGAAAAGAATGTTGGATGATGCCAACAATCTTGACATCATGGATTATGATTTCACTATTGGGTTGGGTGCTTTGGATACATATTTGAAGAGGAAGAAGAGCTTCCTTAGCCCTAAAAAGAAAAACAAAAGAAGCAACAAAAGTGGTAGATTGGAAACTGATTATGCATCTGAAAATGAACCATTTCATTTTACACAACTCAACAAGCGAGGGCGTCCTTGCGCCAACAATGCATCCTCTATTGTCCCAGGTGAGTTTTGTAGATTGTTGATATCAACATGTTAAGATTAGTATATATAGACATCACCATTTTTTTAATGGAGAAATAGGTGGATGTTTCTAGGGGTGAAACAATCCACCACTATGGCTTCAATCCAATGATGTAGAAGGATGTAGTGTCATTCTAGTTTTCCTACCATTACAGGTACATTTTATGGGGCTCCCAATTGATGTAATCTATGTTTCAAGTATGTATTATTTTATATGCCAATAAGGATTCTAATGCAGATTGCATTGTTATATTATAGATGTAGGAGATTCTTCAGGAAAGCCATCAGAGCCCACTTGCCAGTTTTCTGCTATCGAGGTTTTCATGATTTGCTGAGCTTAATAATTCTTTCCCTTTACATTTTCTTAGCAGTTATTTACAATTTAAAGTAAATATTATCTTAAACAAGGTTTTGTGATAGATATAATGTTTCACCATGATAACTAGCCAGTTCTTTTCTTGTAGGTGGCAGAGTCAAGTTGTTAACTCGAAGTAATAAAATTCAGAGACTTATCTCAATTGGATGAGGTTTGGAAGGATACTACAAGTTAGTGACACGTTGATTTACCAAGTATTTAGTCTATTCTAGAAGACAAGCAGATTAAGGTTGTGGGAGGGGGCTTGTTACTCAATTGACCGGTTCTTTTCATAAATATTCTCTTATAAAAATAGGCAGAGACTGATATTGAAGTATGGTTTCCCACAATGATGCAAATGTATTGTAAATCACTGATCATTTTACCAACTTTTTGTACTCTAGCTCAGAATACGCATAAATCTCAATCAACCTTTGTATAATAGCAATGGAGTGGGATTTTTATATAATTTGATTGTTGTATTATTTGATATTTATTTTTAGCATAATGACATTTAAGCATCAACCTGTTGCACATGATGAATGGATTGGAACAACAAGCACCTGATATTTATTTTTCTCGTAATGACATTTAAGCCTCAACCTGTTGATCTTGCCATATTTTTCTAAAATTTGGGCAGATTATTTAACTATGGTTTCACACACTAGTTTGACTGCGCAAGGTTGGCTGTCAAATTCCATGCCTGACCTTGAATAATTCCAGGCCCTTTTATATCAAGTATTCTTCCACTACAAATTCTTAAACAAACTAAAAATACCTTTGCATCAGAAGAACTTTGATTTTAATTGCAAGAGAGTGAATGTGCAAGAGAGTTACCTCGCCCTTTATTTGTATCAAATCTCATTTTATGAGAAAAATAAATATACATTTTATGCTTACCTATTTCCATTAATTTGAAATCTTATTCAATGTAAAACATGCATGTGGACACACAATTGTATTATAATAAGAATGCTAATTGTGAAGCTTAGCTATCAATGTCATCAATTCAGAATGGAAGAAGATGCATTGATCATTTATTGACAAATATTCGTACTGAGAATTGGACTCCTACTATCACCAGGTTGCCTTTATTTAGTGTGTTTGTCTTTGTTGATTATACAATATTTTTTTGATAAAAACTGAGAAGCCAGAGCTTTGTGAATTAAAGATGTTGAAAGTTTCTAGGGCTAGATAGACATTGTCCCCAATTTCAGAGTTTTCCAGATCTATTATATGATGTATAAAATGCATTTCCTCTTTCCATTAATTTCAATTCTGATTCAGTCTAAAAAATGCATGTGAATGACACTTCAAAGGCGTTGATGCCATTTTGGATTGTTAAAAACTAGTGTCTCTTTTCCTTGTCTAGTTTTAGCAATTGCATCTCTTATCTTTTCTGTTGTGTTGCAATAGCCATAAAAAATAATGTTACTTTTAGACTTTTGTCATTTGTCTCTTTGATGCCCTATGGTTTTGGATGAACATAACTCTAGTATGTAAATGGATTGTGATTTACATACTGTAGTTGAGTTGCACATGGCATGCGAACTGTGTAGAAGAAAGAAAAAATCACTCACCCAGAAATAAAGGCAACCTACTGCAAAATGTTCTTGTGGGCTAGTTATGTCATGCATTTTTTCCCCTGTACTTGGCCAAATTAACTTTCAGTATGACCATTCTTTTTAAATTTACAAAAAATAAAGAAAATGCGAGTGGAGGATGAGAGAATTTTTTTGGGGCACGATTTTTAGTGAATGTAGAACTTCTAGTCATGTCATGCTTTTTCTTTTTAACACTTGGCAAAATTAACTTTCACTATGGCTATTCTCTTCAATTTTACAAAAAGAAAGAAAAGATGCGTGTAGGATGATAGAGTATTATTTGGTGGCACATTTCTTGAGTGAATGTAGAACTTCTAGTCATGTCATGCTTTTTCTTTCTGCACTTGTCCAAATTAACTCGGTATGACCATTCTCTTCAACTTCACAAAAAAGAAAGAAAAACTGATTGGAGGATGATAGAGTTTTTGTGACTCATTTCTTTGGTGAATGTAAAACTTTTTGCTATTGATCAACAAATGACATTTTTTTTTTATGAGGAGGGGACTAAGCAAATGTAGATATATGAACATTGGGGACCCAGTTCTGATATGTGTTCCAAACAAATTGGAAATTCCATATACCCTATTCAATTGGATTATATTTCTTATGTAGAAGCTCAGGATGAAGTTTCTTCGTTAAGTGAACATCTCTGAAATCATTCTATAAAGAAAATGTTATATGTCATGGCATCTTACTTCAATATACAGTAAATGTTTTATGAATAGTTGAAGGTAGGTTCTAGTGTGTTCCAAACAAATGGGAAATTGTAGATATCCTATGCATGCCTCTTTGTTCAATTGGATTATATTTTCTTCTGTAAAATCCAAAGTGAATTTTCCTCATTCAGTGAATATAAATTTATCTTCTACAATACAAAGCAATGTGCAGTAAATGATTTATGAACAGTTGGAAGCAAGTTCTAGCTTGTGTTCCAGTATCCAAACAGATCGGAAATGCCATCTGCACGGTGGCCGTGACATACTCTATTATTTCAATTTTGTCATAACTTCCATATATTTTTAGATGACTTTGGAAACCAAGGCTTGCGCTAAGCTAAGCCCCTTTCACTTGGGAAATACATTTTGTCTGGCAATATGCATGCCCATTTGGAGATGCTTTCTCTTCTCATTTGGGTGAAGGAATTCAAGTGTGTGTTTTAGAACTTGAAAACATTTTTTTAACATTGAACCAATAAGTTAACTGATCTTGTTTGTTGCTACAAAATTTCATTATTACAACAAATAAAAATCTTATTAAAAACAATGGTTGCACAAGACAATCAAAATCCATTTCAAACCAGTATTCACAACTCATGGCCAAGAATAAAGTGTTCATACTGAAATTCATTTTCAAAGTTATTGAATATCAGTGGTGTATCTGTTTTTCTACCACCCATCAATTGTGCACCTACACACCTCTTTTACATAACCAAATTGATGCACCGCCATGCATGCAGTTTAAAATTTTCTACTCATTCCACTAACCCCTGTTACACATGATTTTGGTCACTCTGGTAATGTCTTAACAATGGTGTATTCAGGCTCCCAACAAGGACTTTTTGCCTGAGAAAAGTGGCTCTTGTCTCCTTCCAAAAACATATTTTTAAAGTGAGTTCACAGGCTGCCTATGGCCTAGGGTGTGAGAATCCTTCATTCTCGCAGGCCACCTTTACTTAGGGTGTGAACTTCTCGCAGTCTGCTCCATAAACAGGGTGTGAACCTGTTTTTAAGCTTGGAAAAGAGAAGAGGTCTTGAGGGTTCTAGAAGGGAATCTTCTAGAAAATGAGTTGGCATTCATATGGTTGTCATTTTACTGACTTCTCAGATTTGATGAGATCATCCTCATCCATGTAACCATCTCTCCTTCTCCTATATATTGAAAGGTTTCTCATGGAAAAGGTTAAGAAAGATTGAATGAAGAATTGGTGAAAGAATTGTGTGAAGAACCCTGCTTGGACAGAAGCTTGAAGACTCTAGTTGGTCTATCAAGAGGAATTGGATCTTCTTCATGCAAGTATAGAGAAAGTGTGTGTGTTGGAACCAAGGGTCACTGAAAGGAAGCTTGCAACATCAAGGCGATCAGGTTGTATCTTCTACTTTCAATTAATATGATACAGTGACATGTCCCTTTCCCATAAAGTCACTCTTACTTTATCGTGTAATTCCTTGATCATATGCATAAGTTGATGTTGAATACATTTTTCTATCTTCACTTTGGTTGGTTTGTGTTGTCTTGTACTTGACCTCACGAGAGCACTGGAGCGAAGCGGGAACAACAGAGACCTAAGGAAGCGATATAAAGGTATGTCTCTTATTCCTTCCTATTAGCAGATTCAATGATTACAACTTAGGGAAAGAGTCGTGTCCTGTCCTGTTTTGTTCTAGATCCAGGTGGATCTAGGGAGATCTGTTAGTGTCCGCACCTACCGATTAGTCCGATAACAAAATTGGCGACTCCACTGAGGATGCAACCCATCTTTTAGTGGTTTTTGGTGTCTTTCCTTGGCCATTTTCTCTTACCTTACCATTTTTTCATTTCTATCAATCTCTGAGTCTTGAGGAGACCCTGACAGACTCTCTGGGTCCAGAGGTTCCTTAAAAAAATTTGTCTTTTTTCCAAATTTTGCTTAGTTTCAGGCATTCTCACACTGAACCTTTCTGTAGCCTGCGAGAACCCCTAGAGCTCGCACCCTTTTTAGTCTAGTGCGAACCTTTCGCACTCTGCTTGTGACCAACCTGCGAGAATGATTCATTCTCGCACTGTACACCACTGCCTGCCTGCGAACCCATTTGCAAATTTTTTGGATTAAGCTTTTTGTATTCTCAGATGCCCAGATTTGTATGTGTGTCTGAAGAGAACTTCTTTTGCCAGTGATTGATTGTTTCTTGACTTTAGATTGTGTGAATGATTAGTCTTCGGAAATCGAAAACTCCTCTTGCTCATTTTTTCTCAATTGTTATCTCTTGACCTTTTCTTAACAAGGATATAATCTCTGGTCCTGAAATCTGAGTGCTTGTTTGGTTGGGAGCCGGTGATCGGTTTAAAAGTTAAGATTAATCGTCTTTCTCAATTGCTCATTACTTGGAAAATTGTTGCCCTCATGCATTTGAAAAGACTAGGCTTGTCTACTTGTTATGTTTGTCTTCATTGAAAGATTGGTTTGGGTTTTGTTGTATATTGCTTTTCATTAGTTGTTGGTTTTTCTTAGTTCCACCACTGTTGTGTGGTTTCTATTGAAAATTAAAAAACATTTTTCTCTTTAAAGCAATTTTTTATTTGGAAAATATTGGCATTCAATTGTTGAAATAAAACGAATAGAGAATTGGCATTGGTCATGATTCGTTGATATTGCATTTCAAAGAAGATTGTATATCGTAGTTCAAGTTGTTCTAGAAAACTTCTCTTTCCCTCCTGTAAATAGGATTCATCAAACAAAAAATTGGCATCTTTCATTCCTATCTATGCATTGTTGGGTCAGAGTCTCACACAACATCGGTCTCATTTCCGTCTCCTTTGAGTAACAACAACCTTTAATAATATTGCGCAATTTTTAAAATTTAACTAGTAACTCTTTTCTAGGACTCTATTACACCAACATTAGATAGGTTGGAGCTTTGGAATAGGCAGAGAGATACACTCTCCAAAGCACAAAACACACAATAGCATCTTGTGGTAAGGAGTGTCAAATTCCATTTGCAACATTTTGTCCTGGGAAGCCCTTCTCACACAAGGGTCAAACCTGAGGTCGCATTGATATTAACAGAGTTACTCACCCTGCTTTGTTGATATCAGTGTTAAGATTGCACGTATTACGGGGGTCACTTGAAGGTATACCCACAATGATGAGGGGAAGCCTCTCAAGCTAATTTCGGGCTAGATACCCTACCCTTGCGTGTGGATCGGACTGTCGATTGTCCCCCCAGGCTTTATTGTTGTTGGTGGTAACCTTAGTGGCCTATCTTCTTAGGGTCTTACACAAGGTGACTGTGAAGGGGCACGTCTTCACGGTACCTGGAATTGACGTTGGCCAAACTCACTCGGGCTCCTTGTAGGGTATACCCACGATTATGTGTGGGAGCTTGCACCAGGGTGTAAGTTCGTTAAGCAGGTCGTCAACGTAACTTTTCCACCCTAGCCCAGCCCCTTCTCATCTTGTTGTTGCAACGTTGGATTTCATCACTAACTAGTGACTTCGGAATTAGAAGGTCTTGTTTGGTTGGTTTTGCTTCCTAGATTTTTATTAGCGCATGTTGTTTGTTTACCCAAGTTGACCATAGAATTTTCTTCGTAATTTTTCAACTCAATCACAATTGACTCTCCACGTTGTTCATGTAGAATGCAAGGCTTACCCCCAGAAAATCTGGAAGGTTCTCAACCCTTGCCTACCAACTCACCGAAGGGCTCTTCTCAACAGAGTGAAGTCCAAGACATTACCACTCCACAAGTGGAAAGAACTGACTCTCTAGAATGGTTCTGAATTACCAATTCTGGAGAGGACTTTTGACTTCATCTCGACTCCGAGAGACATATTATGCGAGTGAATTCTTCCAGAGACTTGGTTGTTCTGTCTTTTGGATCGCCGACTGGACCTTCCCCAGGACCTGAGGGTCAAGATCCTTTTTGGACTACTGACGTTTTTAGATGGGATATCTTTGGCTCAGGAGCAGGCATTGATATTACCATATCACGTGTGTTACTCGAAACATCTGATCCAGATGCAATACCTTTTACTATTGCTTATTATTTTCCTGGTACAGAAGCTCCACGAGCTGACCACATCTTGACTCTCCCTTTACAAATGGTCCATTACACAGATACTACAAGTCTTCACACCGGGATTACTGCGGCTAGCCAAACCCCCATTGGCACACCACTTTCGCCTAGATTCACCCTGTAACTTCCACCCGGATACCATGCGTTGAGTCCCTCTATTTCTGCTCCTACACAAATTGCATCCGGAACTCCTGGTGGCTCCACTACTTCTAGGCACTCTCCTCCCGGTTTCATTCTGACACTTCCTCCGCCTCCTTTCAGAGGACCTCTTCCATCCTCTATCAGAGGCACTGATCTTAGTGGCACCATTCTGTCATTCACACCAAATTACCAAATTCCTGTTGGTGGAAAATTCCACCAAGGAGGCCCAACTCAACCCCCCCTTGCAGGAAAAATCTCAATTGGAACACAACCCCTGATTGGAGGGAAACCCCTACCAACCCCACCCTATGGAAAAAACATACCTCCATCTTTGGCCCAGTATTGGAATCATCTTATACAACATAACCCTCATCCGACTGGGGGGCAACAACTTTCAACTAGATCCGTCATACCCCCTAGTACCGGCCAACCCTATCCAGGTACGTCTAATCTTATTTGGGGCTCGAATGCTCAACCCCACGCCACCATTCAAGGGTACAACCCTATGAGTTACTTCCATCCACAACCACTACCGAATTTGCTTGGATTTTCGCATTATATGCAAACTGCTTACGGTCCCACTGGTTTGTCGATGGGACTCCCTCCCCAAAGTCACCAGTACCTGCATGTGAATAGACAACTACCTTTCTTAGCCACCCTGGACCTCCCCAATCTGTCAAGGATTTTAAATGATCTGGTCCGTCACTCTCCCCAATGGCCTGCTATACCGACCAAACTACCATCTGACATCCCTAAATTCGATGACAAACTGGGAGAGGACCCAAACAATCATGTTATGATTTTTCACCTTTGGTGCTCATCCAACTCCTTGATGGATGACTCTATTTGTTTACGCATTTTTCAAAGAAATCTCATGGGTTCTGTCGTGAAGTGGTATATAGAATTACCATGAGGTTTCTTCGCTGACTTCAACACCCTCACTATGGATTTCCTCACCCACTACCAGTTACATGTCATCTATTACTTGAGTCGAAGTCTAACGCCTACCGAAACCAAGTATTTACATGTCGAAAAACTGGCCTTGGCAGCCGTCCAAACAGTTCAACGTTTCTGGCACTATATCCTCTCTTGCAAGACTACGGTAATTTCTATCTGCAACCCTATGCAACACATTCTCACACGTCAACTGCTAAGGGGAAAATACTCCAAATGGATCGTGATACTCTAGGATTTTGACTTAAAATTCGAATGCGCTAAGTCCAAGAAATCCTTAGTGTTTGCCAAGTTGATATGCGACTTTCCCTACTCTAAAACGGAAAATGTAGTAGCCGATTCATTACTTGATGAATCCCTTTTCCTGATTAGTTCCAATGAACTTTGGTACGGAGATATCATCATATATCTCCAAACCCAGACTTTCTGGCCCAATTTGTCTAGTACCGACTGTCGTCGAATACGCTACCAAGCCTGACAGTATATTATCCTCGGTGATACTCTTTATCATCGTGGGATTGACTTAGTTTTTCAACGCTGCCTCACGTTTGATGAAGCTGAGAAAGCCCTAAATGACTTCCATTCTGGAGCCTATGGTGGTCATATGTCTGGGTATGCTACTACCCAAAAGATCTTGTGAGCTAGGTATTTTTGGCCCTCTTTATTTAACGATTGTATAATTGTCGTCCAAAAATGCCACGCTTGCCAGAACTACAACCATAAAATACGATCACATCCCGCTCCTCTTCACCTGTGGTCTCCGTCGGTCCTTTTTCGAAATGGGGTATTGATTTCATGACATGTCACCCTCACTTGGTCGAGGGGCATGGATACATTATTGTAGCCGTAGACTATTCTACGAAATGGGCCGTGGCGATGCTGACATTTGACAACACCGGAAAGACCGTAGCATTATTCATATTCAATCACATCATAGCTCGTTTTGGTGTTCCTTAGGCTATCGTCACCGATCACGGTAGCCACTTTAGAAACTTCATGATGTTCGAACTCACTAAAAAGTTGGGTCTTCGCCATGAAAACTCAACACCCTATTACCCACAAGCCAACGGCCAAGTCAAAGCAATTAACAAAGTCCTCATTACCATGCTTCGATGAATGATAGGGATTCACAAAACAAGTTGACACACGATGTGGTTTTCAGCATTGTGGGCTTACCAGACATCCGTTAAGTCTGCTACCGGGTTTACACCATTCCAGTTAGTCTATGGTCTAGAAGCCATCATGCCAATTGAATGTGATATACCCTCCCTAAAACTAGTCGTCGAACTCCTACCAAACACTTCTGCCGAAGAAGAACGTCTGTTGTATCTCATGCGATTAGACGAAATTCGTCGCGATGCCACCGTAGTCATAGAAGCCCAAAAGAAATGCGTCAAAGACCAATACGAAAAACACATCAAGCCTTGCGTTTTCTCCGAAGGTGATCTGGTTCTCCTTTACGAACAAGATCGGGATATGCTAGGAGCTGGAAAATTTGAAGCTATGTGGCGAGGTCCTTATATCATTAGACAAGTTTTGGAGAAAGGAGCTTACGAGTTAGTAAATTACGATGGTATCCCTTTGAGTGAACCTAGAAATGGGTTGTACTTAAAGAAGTACTATGCCTAATATCACCTGTGCACGAGTACTTGTATTTTATTGTATCATACTTATTGTGTGTCACTGTAGTATGCTTTTTCGTTATCTGGTCTCTGCCCTTATGTTACATTGTGTTTGGTTTCTAGATGTCGGAGTCTTCGCTACCCCACATTGGCTTCGCTGATGGCACTAGCCGTAGTACTCAGAACCTTGCTTTTGCTACTTGGGCAATTTACGCCCCAACAAACAAACTTATCACTCTACGAGGTGTGTGTCTCGGTCGTGCGACCAACAATATTGCAGAGTATAGCGCTGTTATCGAATTGTTGATTAATGTTATTTCACTCGGTATCTGTCACTTGGTTGTACGACTCGATTCACAGCTAGTAGTACTATAGTTAAGTAATGTCTATGCTATTCGAAGTCCTACTTTATTACGGGTATATTTACGAATTCACCTCTCGAAGCGTTATTTTGATTATATTGAGTATCAACACATTCCTAGATGTCTAAATACATTAACTGATGCACTAGATAACTATGTATTAGACAGACATTTGGGTCATTTATAAACCAATCACATCACATGTATCACACAACACAAGATAAGCCGGTAGAAGCCATATATATGTATATAACGATCAAAAGATTTTTACAAAAAGTTTTTGTCCAAGGACCAAAATCTCAAAAATGAAGCTCGTAGCTTCTACAAAATAGTGTCATGGGTGACGCTCACGATAACACATGACTGCCCGGGCCACCCT
>JASDQU010099942.1:32659-65487 GCA_032191745.1 Picea mariana
TTATTATTATTATTATTATTATTATTATATATATATAGTTTTCGAGGGAAATTTAAAAAAAAAAATCAATTTTTTTTAGT
Source organism: Picea mariana (assembly GCA_032191745.1). Taxonomy (NCBI): domain Eukaryota; kingdom Viridiplantae; phylum Streptophyta; class Pinopsida; order Pinales; family Pinaceae; genus Picea; species Picea mariana. The sequence continues at coordinate 32,740 of JASDQU010099942.1, forward strand.
TTTGTTTTTTTCCACATTTTTTTAATATATATTTTTTTAATTTGAGTTTTGAATTTATTTTTTTAAATGTATTTTTTTCTTTATTTAAAAAAACAAAAAAATTGTGAACATTTTCTCTTTTCTCTTTACTTATTTTTGATGTAAATTTTAAAAATAAAATAAAAAATTAGTAAATAAATTTTCAAAAGACCATTATCCAATTTTGGGTTTTTTTATTTGCATAGGAATTTTTTGTCAAGGCCACAATTTCAATTAGGTCGTAATTAGATATAATTTTAATGTTTATAAAAAACATTTTTCTTTAGGCAGCATCATGTTTTTATTTAGGTGTTGATTTTAAGGTTTTTTTGAGCAACTATTTTATTATTTAAGGCCATGCTTGAAAAAAATTGTAATTTTGACCCAATTAAAAAAAATGGTGCTACCAATAGCACCACTTTTTGATTTTGGGATTGATTTTAAGGTTTTTCTGAGCAATTGTTTGTGTTTTTAAGACCATGCTTGAAAAAAGTTGTAATTTTGACTCGGTTAGAAAAAATGGTGCTACCGGTAGCACCACCCTTTGATTTGGGGGTTGATTTTCATGGTTTTTATGCAAAAAAATGGGTTTTAAGGGCTAGAGTTCTCGTTTTGAGGTCATAGTTCTCATTAAGTTGGTAAGTTTGTTGACCTCCAGAATTTCGTTGCTCAATAGTTGTTTATCCAATTCATGGGTTAATCTTATCCCTTCATTCAAATTTGCCTCCTCTAGATTTAAAAAATTCAATTTTTATTTTATAATACTTATCCCACATGCATCTATGGGGTTGAGAGTTTGGTGTATAAATTAAAAAAATTACGATGCACTTGATGTGAAGAATATGGAGACTATGTGTTGGTTACTTCTCTCCTATATTGTCTGAGTTCATTGACCCAGGGTTCATGTCTGTTCGGGTTTCCAACAAAGCCTCTAAAACTATCGGCCCTCCTGGTAAAACAAAAGGCAACACAACACACAAAATGAGATGCGCAGTCTCACCTGAGATAACTTTAATGGGTGGCTATAATACTCAGGTGTTTACAGCCTAGGATTGAGTGGGAGATAAGAGAGATAAATATTGAACCATTATTATGACTTGTAAATGCAACATATTGTTATTCACGATTTATGCAGTAGATCCATAGCCGTATTCCCTTAATATCACAAAAGCATTAAACAAGCAATAGAATAACTCATTCATTCAACACAATGATAAAGGCTTCAGGCAATAAGATATGAAAACATTCATCACATAACACAGATGTTACCATGGTTCACTCCCTCCTAGGACTACGTCCACAAATATTTGGCTCTCAACTATTTTATTATATCATGTTCGCATCTACAACATCGCACGCTTACAACTCTTCTCAGCTAGGTGAGATCTATATGAGGTGGACTAGATCGCACCAGGATCCATAACCTGCGACCTAACCCTTAAGATCTACCCTCCCTCATCTTCTCTATCTCAACAACTTATACAAAATAGGTCTTACAGCAAAAACATTACATATCACATCAACTCATGTGTAGCTACAATAATCAGAACCGAACACTACAAAAATCCCACCCACTATGATACCTACGTATCGCTATTTATACATTTCGGGCTCTTCAGTTGTTTACAATACCTTACCAAAACCCTAACCCTACTGTCGTTAGGTCTTCCTCCCATGCGTGCGTGTTGTTCTTCCTTCCAACTATTACTTTCCCTTGCATGCGCATGTGTTTCTCTTCTTTTCAGTTGTCGCTTTGCTCGTACATGCTTTCTTTCCCAAAAACACCATGTTTTTCCACTTTGGCCTTTGGCCTTTGGCCTGCCTCCAACAGGCCCCCAACACTAACATGTGGCTTGTCTCAAGCCACCTATCCTTTGTATGCTTCTTCGATCTCCTTGGTAATCGCCTGAAAATTTTCCCTGAGCTATGTTGCTTGTGTCTGCACCTACACAGTCAGTGTGTCCACTATCTAGACTGCAATTTTGTCACTGATCAGTTCCACACACTCTGCCTAGGTCTGTTCTATATGTGCCTCGACTTCCTCTACTTGTGCTAGGACTTCTGCTACCCATTCTTGCAACGGTTCCATTCGATCTTGCGCTCATGTTTCTGTGTTTGCGCGTTAGTGAGCTCTCCCTATAATTTCTTCATCTCCTGCATTCCCTTGATGCGTTCTGTAATTGGCATTGTCTTCTTCCTCTGTTTGAGTTCTTGGATCACTGCTTTGATCCTTTCTTCTTCCTTATCCCACTTTTGGACTTATTGATCCTCCTCTAACTTCATCCAATGTTCCGTTGCTTTATCGAACAAGTCAGCGACTGTACTGACCTGCTGCTCTATTTCCTACAGCTGCATTATTTCTTCTTGCTTCCTTTGCTCCTTGACTATTGGTGGAGTGGTTGGTATGAGATGTTCTCAAAGATTCTTGATCTCTTTCTGATATTGATCGATTGTCTGCACAATCCGATCAATCTTTTCTATTGCTGTGATTTCATCTCCCTACGCGGCCTGTGGAATCTTCTCATAAGTTCCTGCCACTTTTTTCTCCAATCCTTTTATGCGCTCCCTTTCCTCCTGGGTCTCAGATTTAGCCTGCTCATAGACTATTTCCAGTGCATCTAGCTTCTTTGTTGCCTGCTTCAATTTGGTTAAGTGTTTGCATGCACAAGACTGTACCTCGTGGTTTACACTAACCTGCAACCTGTGTAGTGCCCCTGATGGTATCCTTGTATACACAAGTTGGATTTGGCTTAAGTCCTTCTAGCGTGTTTGCCCCACAATTTCGTCCATGCACAACATACTAGGGTTGATATGGAATGTTACATGCGATTGCAATATTTCCTAGACTGTCTCTCGTTCCTCTTATTGCACTCTTCCTTCACTCTACGGTGCTAATGGTTCAAGTCCTCTATTGCTTGCTAGATGCCCTTCCCCGATTTGCTTGAGGAGTTGTCGCATGTCTATCAATTTCTCTTCAATCCTATCCCTGTGGTGTGCAGCATGGTCGAAGTCCTCGGATAGACAATCCTGGACCATTCGGGCTATCATTTTCCCATCGTCATCTATGATCGTATACTCTAGCGGTGTTCTTTGTGCCTTTGATTTCTTGTGAGCACCTCCTATTTGCGTGGTTGGCCTCTTTTTTACCCCCGGTTCCTGTGGGTTGGGATTTATTGTGGTCTCTTACGCGGGCTTGACCTGTTTCTGCTGCTCCTTGGTCAGCTACGTCTTATCTTTCTTTCTGTTATGGGGCCCTGTCTTCGTTGGCCCTTCGTCTATCTGTGTTGTCTTTCCCTAGCCCATTCTTCGTCTCTCAGGCACTTGAATTTCCTTTTGTTGGGTATCGTCATGCCCTACCTCTTCTTCTATTGTTCTTTCTAGTATTTCTTGGGTAAGGATGAGAGTCTTCCACTCATCATCCCATTTTCTGATGACCATGTCGATGTGTCCCTTTATGATATAGTAGCGCATTTGCAGCCACTGTTTATCCAAATCCTTCCTTGCCTATATCCACATTGTATGTCATGTGGCCTAGAAGTTAGCGATGTCCCCATATCGCACGACACCTTATGGTGTTATTCTCCACATCTTGGAGATGGCTTCTTGTAGGTTGCATAGGTATCCTTCAAATATAGACCCGTTCACCTTTTTTCTCCTCGCCTCTGGCCTGGCTCTGAGAAACAAATATCTTTCCCCTTAATTTGTTTTGGGTCTAGTGCCAAAAACTATGTACCTTGTCTCTCTCCATCCCATGAAGGGTATTGGTGTGATCAACCATGAATAGTGGAACTTTATTCCTAGATCCTGGGCATCCTTGCAGTCAACCAGGAATAGGTTCAAGAGATACAATTCCCAGCTCATTGAGGTGCCTTCTGTGCACTAAGATGCAATTGCAACGACTCCAGTTGGGACTTCCTCCCTGTGTCATTTTCTTAGCAGCTTGCAGGCTAAGATATTCGTGCCTAGTTGTGTTGCGACATCGTTGATCCTCTTGATAATTATCCATCTGGTTCCCCTGTCAGTGCCATAATTTTTCTTCATGTATTCTACTAGCACTTTCTCCCTGGCTTTGTCATCCAAAAACTACGTGGGATCCATGCCCTGAGTTGGCAATCCTGTTATGTTCGTGATAAGATCTACGTCTATCAACACGAGCTTGTCCAACCAGATGTCCCCGCCATGTGTGACTGCTAGCAGCTTCTTTACACATGTTGTTGCATATTGACCCATGCCAAAATGTGGTAGATCTACCAGACCTAAAATTCATGTCTTCTGCAACCTGGTTTCCCATTGGAGTGGCTGATCAAGCGATTCCCCAAACCAGCTCATGCCCACCGTCTCCATGTATACTCTTTTTGCAAGTTTTGGGAACTTGACTTCGTTTTCTATGTCGTGGTCTGAGTATTTGAGCTTCCCAACATGGCCCAATAGCTTTGGTCCTACATGTACCCCATCTGGTGTGTGTGGTAGAATGATTTCTGCTGTCGGTTTCTTGCGAGGTGATCTGGGTATTTTTATCTTGTCTTTCCTTGATGGCGGTGGCTGGCTCGAAGTTCCAACGATTTCCGTTTGTTCCTTAGTCTGCCATTCCGGCTGACCCGTGATATCCTCAACCTCTCCCTCTGGTGGGTGGTTTGATATGGTCGTTTGAGACTCATCTGGATCGATTGTTGCGACCCGATTCGGCTTAGTTTCATTGCCTTCCGGAACTAGTCCAGTGTTTTCTGGTTGTACCTCCTTCAGGGTTTCTTCTTCCTAGTTTTGTGACTCTTGTACTTCTGTCGGTATGTTTGTATTCATGCCCTCCAGTGCTGTCTATTGGATTTCTTCCAGTATGGGTGTCGAGTGCACTGGTGTTTTCTCTGGGGATGGGATTTCATCGATGTTGACGATCTCTGATGATTTGTGTTCACCTTCTTCTACCTGTCCTCATGATCTGGTCTGAACTCTAGTTTTTCTGGTGGTCTGGCTCACTTCTACTTGCTTGGGCAGTGCCATGGAGGTGAATGTCGACCATTTGCTGGGTTCGAATGGTCTCTGTGACCTTTATGAACTCACTCTGTTCTTTTTGTCCTCTATTGCTCTCTGTTTTCTCTTCTTTCGCGAATAGACTATTTTCTCCTGCATCTGTGTGTTGTATGGGTTTTCCATGAAGCTTGTCAATGACGCTTCCTTCATTATGGGTTTTAATGCACCTTAACTATGGGTTCAATGCATCTCTGACAGTTTCATACTTTCCATTACTTGGCCTTCCCATCTTCAGTTGGTGAGTTTAATGTGGCGTCACACCGGTCCTTTCCGTCCTTTAATTTCGCCTAGTGCTATCATGTCATCCTGCTTTTATCGACTTTGTTTTTCTCGCTTGTTTCCCTTTGTATGTGACTGTTGTCCTTCTCCTCACCGAGTTTTTGTTCCTCCATGTGATTGATATTTCTTTCTCCAGTGCATTGTTCCCTTTTTGTTTCTTTCCTTTTGTTCTTTTCTTTTTCCATATACTGTGTTTTTTTTTTTTTTTACTACGCGATGGTTGGTCGACTATCCTTGTAGAGCTTCAGTCGGCTCCCATTAATCATATATCTGAGTTCTGCACCTGATAAATCTCTTAACTGTAGATCTCCTCCATTTGTGACATATTTTACTACATATGGTCCTAACCAATACATTCTTATCTTTCTCGGGTGCTGAAACGATTTGTTTTCATACATTAGTACTAGGTATCCTTCCTTGAACGTCTTCTTCTTAATGTGTTGATCGTGCCAAGCTTTATCTCTTTCTTTCTTAACTTGTTGGTGGAATCCTTCTAAGATCCGGTCTTCTTCCATGGTCATTAACTGGTTCTGTCTCTGTTGTACTGTGCCTCGTTCTGTCATTTGTGTAATTGTTGTTACGCGCAAGCTTGGTACTAGAAATTCTAATGGCACCACTGCTTCTTGGCCATAAACTAGTCTAAATGGTGTGTGCCTTGTCAATTGTTTGCACGTATCCTGTAGGTCCATAATACTACTAGTACTTTGAGATCCAAGTCATCCATGTTGACATTATAGATCTTTTTTAGCGCGTTCTCCAGGATTTTGTTAAATGCTTCCACAGTATCGTTTGTCTATGGGTGATATGGTGTGCTCTTCTGATGATGGAATTCAAACTCTTTAGTCATAACGTTGATGGTGATGTTTATGAGGTGTGTGCCTTTGTTTCTCATTAAAATTCTTAGACACCCAAATCTAGTGATTACTTGTTCGAATAAAAAATGTGTTGTTTTTGCACTGCAATCCTTCACTGGTGCGGCTTCTTCCCATCTTGTTAGGTATTCTGTCACAGTGATAATGTAACTTTCTCCTTTTCTTTTTGTTGGTGGGTTGATTGGTCCCACAAAATCTATTGCCCATTTATCAAATTCTTGGAGTGTTACTTGTGGTCACAATGGCATCTCGTCCCTTCTATTGGGTTTTCCTACCCTTTGACAGACATCACATTTTTTATAGTACTCCTTCGAGTCTTTGTGAATCGTTGGCAACCAGAGTCCTGCATGAAATACCTTCTGTGTGGTAACTTTGCCTACATAATTCCCTCCTGCTATTTCTTCATGGRATTCTACTAAAACTCTTGGTCTTTTGTGTTCTAACACATATCTTCGTAAGATGCTATCTGCGCCCATGTTATATAGATGTCCTGCAACTAGTTGATAGTCAGCATCGCAGACTACCAGGTTTTTATTCTACGTAGTATTATACTCTTGTGGCGCAGAACCTGTGCTCAAGTACTGGATGATATTTGTGAAGTATTCATCAGTGATCTGAACTGAGAATAGTTGTGCAACCGGAAAGTTATCCTCCAATTTTGTAGGTTCTTCTCCATTGGTGACTCTTGATAGGTGGTTAGGTCCTACATTTAACTTTCCTGGTTTGACGATTACTTCGAAGTAAAATTATTGGAATAGTAGTAACCATAGACAGATTATCCCCCCCAACACTAGCTTGTTGACTAAGTATTTTAGGGTTGAGTGAACTGTGAACATCTTAAAGTGTTTCCCCAATAAGTAATGTTTGAACTTTTGTAGTGCATAGACCATAGCTAGGCATTCTATTTCTGTTGTGTTATAGTTTTGTTCTAAGTTGGATAGATTTCTACTCGCAAATGCTATCGGGTGATCCAAATCCCCCGCTCCTGGCTGCACCAAGGTAGCTCCAATTGCTATGGATAAGGCGTCTACATGTACGTGGAATGTCTTCTCCCAATTTGGAAAGACTAATATCAGCGCGGTGACCATCTTTTCCTTTAGGGTATCCTGACCATGTTGGCACTCGTCGTTCCACTGAAACTTTGTATCCTTTTTTAGCAGCTTTTCCATCGATGCAGTTATTTGTGCATAACCTTTGATAAATTTCCTATAGTAACTTGTGTGTCCCAACGTCACTCTTAGTTGACGGACTATTTTTGGTGGTGGTAAGTTAAAAATGACTGCGATCTTTGCAGGATCTACTAATAAACCTTGTTTTCATACTATATGGCCCAATAGTATCCCGAATGGTGTTCTGAATATGCATTTCTTTATATTTAGTGATATTTGACATTGTCTGTATCTTTCCAACATTACCTGTAAGACTTCTACATGATCTTTCAACAAACTATATATTGTCCAATCATCCAGGTATACTTCAAGAAACTGGTGGATGAATTCCTTAAACGCAGTAATCACTACTCTGGAAAATATTGCCGGTGCATTCTTCAGTGCAAATGACATAATTGTGTACCGATACGATTCCCATTATGTCGAAAACATGGTCTTGTATCTGTCTTCTTGTGCTATCTTGATATGATGGTAGCCTGAGAATCCATCAGTGAATGATTAGGCTTCATGTTCTCCTACGTTCTTTAACACTTCATCCGTGAAGGGTGTAGGGAATGGATCGTGTAGGCATGCATCGTTCAACTTCCGCAAGTTGATGCATATCTTGATCCCTCCTTGTTTCTTGTTCTGTAATACCATCGAGCTTATCCATTCTGATTCTTTGACCGGTTCTATGATGTCAACTTCTAGCATCCTATCAATCTCATCTTTTACTTTATGCTCATATATGGGGTTCATTCTATATGGTCGTTGTCTGATCGATCTCTCTTCTGGTCTGAGTGGTATCTTCATCTCTCCTAGCTCTCCTTCTATACCCTTCATCTCTGTAAATGTTGTGGGGAACAAGTCATTGTATTCACGCAATAGCTCTGTTATGCTTTCCACTATTTTTTCATCCCAGTAATCTCCAATGTTGGCCATTTTGGGATGCTCAACTATTCCAATATTGACTTTATTTACTTTGGTCGACGCGGAAATAACTTTTGATTCTATAGGTGGACCTTCCACCTCTCTTTCTCCTTATGCTTCTTCAATTTGAATGTCACGCGGATCGTCTTCATCCGGTGCTTCCTCTTGCACATGGTAACATGACAACATTTTCTTGATTGTTTATTTGTTCTATTGTTGTTCTTCCGTGATGATTTCAACTTCTAGCTCTTTGATGAATATCACTCCTCTTATATTCTTCAATGTGACATCTATGTTGGGGTTCTCATGATCGAATGAGAAAGTGACTGTAAAATTCTGTTGCAATGTCATCTAGGTCATAGTTCCTTTGCGCAATTCCTGGTATGTATACTAGTTTTTTGGTATGCCCTCCAGAGTATGTATAAAATGATGAGGCCATTCCTCTGGAGGTGTCATTTTCCATAGCATTCTACACTCGTCCAAGTGCTCTGTTGGTGCTCTTTTTCCATCATACTTCTATTTTTTGTTGTTTTTCCATTCTATGCCGAACCTTATGTGCAGTAATCGCTTACATTGGTACCAATATGTGATTGTCTCTTTGTGTGTGCCCCACCATCGTGCAGGTGTGGCCTTGAGTGCTAGATCAAGTGCTAATAGTATCTGGTTGTCTAATACTTCATCTTCATAATGTGCTAAGAATGTCTCCAGATCATTTACTCCATGGAAACTAGGTGGTTCTCTGATTTATGTGCCTACCCATCTTACGGCGCGGTCTATTCGTGCACATCTCCTCGTGGATACTTCATGTAGACTTTGTTGCCAGTTCTCTAAGCCAATATCTGAATCTGTTGCACAGGAAGTGATGCTCCGCCAACTGAGTATCTCGTCTGCAGTTGGGTTTACGTAATCCTCATTGCGAGTAGTTGTTCTGTACAAATGGTCGATTTCCTCTAGGTCCAAACAAGTAGGTTCTATGAACCTCTCTCCTTCTGATGGGTCTAATGGTATGATGACCCCGTGTTCTCCTGACTGAAATGTCATTTTTCTTGTCTTTAAGTTGATTATGGCTTGGTTTTCAAATGCCCAATCCATACCAAGAAATGCAGGGTAAGGTGTTGTGTCGTCCATTATTTCAATGACTTCAAAATCTGCTTTAGTGCACACTCCATCTAGGTCTACCGGCACTCCTTTCAGTCTGCCTATTGGTAGGACTCTGTGTTGGTTTGCCAGTTTCAATTGAACAGGTGAATATCCTAATGTGGGTTCTCCCATGCTTTGCCATGTCTTCTTTGGTAGTACATTAACTTTAGAGATTCCTAGATCTAGTATAATGTCTCCCATATTGAAATCTCCAATGTCGGCATTCCATCTAAATTCCCTACTTGTTCTTATTGTGTGTAGGTGATTGACATTTTTTGGTTCTAGCTTTTCTTCCGTCTAGAGGCTACATTTTTCTAGTATGTTTTGCAAGATTTTCACAGATGATGGATCACTTAATACCTTTACACATGATTGCAAAAAGACTTTGATTGTACTTACTTGGCCCATGGAATGTATTTCGCTGGTATGATCCAATAGTGGAGGCATTTCATATTCGGGTGCTTCCTTTCTTTGTTGCGCATTTTAAGTCGTCGAAATATATTCCTTCTGAAATTCTTGTCTGGCTTGCTTAAATATCTCCTTTTCCTTCTATGTGTCGAACTGCTTCCTTGGTTCGGAGTTCTTTTTCACCCATTGATTTTGTGCTAGCTCTTATCGAATAGTGTCATCCCCTGTTTTAGCTCCTCCATGAGTAGCTATATTAATGTTTCTTCCTTCATCCCTTGCTTCAGTGGAGATTCACTGAACATTCTGGTTGTTTTGGTTCCTCTTTTCTTGGATCTTTACTAGTAGTGTCAGGCATTCTTCTGTATCGTGGTCCGATGCGCGAAAATACATACAGGTTGTTGGTGGAAGTGGACATTCCCTTGCGTAATGTCCCAGTTGTTGAAAATTGTGACACGCCACTGGTCCTCTACCTCATCTAAAACATCCTCTTACTCGTCCTCTAGCTCTGTATCCTACTCTATCTCTTCTCGGCGCATTATACAAAGGCGCCTGATTAAATTATGCGGTATTGTACTGAGGCTATGTCGTGTTCTACTATGGTTGTGTGTTATTATTTGGTTGTTGCACAGTATTATACTACTGTTGTGCAGTCTTGTATGGAGCTGGACCTTGATTAAACTGTGGTGTGGTTTGCCCAGCCATTATTTGTGCTTGCACTCTATATGCATATGATGTCCTTTCTCGCATCAACTCCATAGTTCTACAATATTTTTCATTGTGGCCCACTGACTTGCAAAAGGTGAAATATGAGCTCTTCGGGACTGTCTGGTATTTCTACATCATCGTGCAGTGATAAGTGTCGTGACCCGGTTTCTTGCAGATTTCACACCATAGTCCTCCTATTGGTAGAAGATTTGGCATTCCTGCTGCCATATACTGCGTGAATGTTGGGCATTCGTTCTTGTGGTGTCCTTCCATCCTGCATGTGGCACACCAAACGACTTCTTGTTTATCCTTGTTCTTATTCTGGTTCAGCTGAAACATTAAGTTCTTCAAGTTCTCCTTCAGTTCTTCAATAGCTGGGTCCATCTGTTGATACTGATTTTCTTCCAGCTGTAAGGCTACCTACAGAGCTTCTGCCTGTGTTTGGAACTTTTCTTGTCACAAAGGGTATTTTAAGTGTGGTAATAGTGAATTGACAAATAAGTGTCTATGTTTCATCTCGGTCATGAGATATTTTAACTTTCCCTTCAGTCGCTTGATTCTCTGATCAATCTCCCATACAGATTCTCCTAGTTTCTATCTTATTTCGATCATCTCATTCATGTACTGATCGTCTGAGCTCGGCTTCTAGAACTCATTTATCAGTAGCTTCTTAATGTCTTCCAGTGTCCTTGTCATCCCAGGGGAACTATTTGCGTCTAAACTCATGTACTAGTCTAGTGCGCAGTCTCTTAGTGTAATCGCTAAATGCGCAAGTTTGGTATCTTCAGAAGTGATATGTTTTTCTTCCTAGATATTTGCACAAATGAAAAAATGTTTCTCAGGGTCTTCTACTACTTCTCCTCGAAATTCAGGTAACCTGATGGTGGGATCGTGTCCTTCCATTTTGAATGTCGAACTACTACCCCCGTGTGGTGTAGATACTTGACTAGTGCTGGCTGAACTGGCTCCTCCAGTTGTTGTTCCTTGAGTATATATACTTCTTACTGTCTGACTGCTTCTGAACTTCGTTTGTATAAATGGTGGTGTTCTCTTTGGTGTATTAGTCGCACATGGGTTTATGGGTTACACACTGACATTGATATGGATAGGATTGATTCCTTCTCTTCCCATTCTTGGACTTCTCGTCTTCCTCTCATACGTTGCTTGCAAGATTTCCTCAATCTACTCCACAGCCCGAAGATCCTCTACCTCTTCCTCATCACTCGCCAAGCCTTCCCTCGTGGCTACGACTCTCTTCTTGGTATTCACCTTGTATTGGTAGGGTACTCTGCAACGCGTCTTTCCAGTTGTCGCCGTGATACGCTTAATCTAGTCACTATCCATCATGATCGGGTCCAAGGGTTCTTCCTACTTTCCCTTATCCTTTTCTCCTTCCATTTCTCCTCTTTCTGTCAATGTTTCCCCCCTTCCCCCATGCATCCAGGGAAATTTAGTTGTATGATTCCATTGTCATTACACCTTTGTTATATAGAAATATCTTAATCGAAGTATAGAGTGATCAAATGTACCTTCCTCGAGGTCCCCATAGAAACTCTTGCTCCATTGTGTTGTATGACTTCGTTGTGTCTACTGCAAACTCTGTGATAAAACCTACCACAATACTATCAAGCCAAAATTCTACTATGCGGGTGAACTTGTTGTTCACCTGCTGAAGCTACTCAATCTGTACTGGGGTCCACTCTAGCTATCGAATCCGATTCATTGCATGGTTATCCTTCAAACTTAGTATCCACTCCTATAATAAATCTGGAAATTCACAGAAAAAGACTTCGTGTAAATCAATAAACATGTATTTCCCAAGATATTTGCTAGATGTTAGTATAGGGTTTCTATTGTATTTTTGTGCAAAATCTAGCTCCTTAGTTCTTAGCCAAGTTTCGATCTCTGTTTTTGTGGGATTCCATGGCCTCAACATTCCCTCCTAATGGCTCATTGGTCTCTTCCCTAACCTTTTCTTAATCTGCTTCCGACAGATCTTCGAGTTATCTTCTCTACTCAATCCTGTCCTATTCCTATCGATGATAACGAAACCATTTGTTGGTTACTTCTCTCCTATATTGTCTGATTTTATTAACCCAGGGTTCATGTTTGTTCGGGTTTCCAACAAATCCTCTAAAACTATCAGCCCTCCTAGTAAACTAGAAGGCAACACAACACACAAAATGCATTGCGCAGTCTCACTCGAGATAGCTTTAATGGGTGGTTGTAATACTCAAGTGTTTACAACCTAGGATTGAGTGGGAGATAAGCAAGATAAATATTGAACCATTATTATGAATTGTAAATGCAACATATTACTATTCACGATTTATGCAGTATGTTCATAGGTTTATTCCCTTAATATCGCAAAAGCACTAAACAAGCAATAGAATAACTCATTCATTCAACACAATGATAAAGGCTTCAGGAAATAAGATATGAAAACATTCATCACATAACAAAGATGTTATCGTGGTTCACCCCCTCCTGGAGCTATGTCCACAAAGATTTGGCTCTCAGCTCTTTTATTATATTATGTTTGCATCTACAATGTCACACACTTACAACTCTTCTCAGTTAGGTGAGATCTATATGAGGCAGACTATATCACACATGTTGGGCCTTGGTTATGGATTAATAAAGAAAGTGAAGAAAAAGGAAAATAAAATACGAAGTGTGAACTACATGGAAGGTACATTGATTGAGATCGGGTCAAAGTGGTAAAAGAAGAAGAAAAGAAGGAGTGAAGCAAGGGAACACTAGTCGTTGAATAAGAATATCGAGGATGACAGATCATCAAGAAAGATGGATCGTGGATAACTCAACAAGAGGAAGAAGATGTCAACGAGTGCTTTGGAGCACCTCGTGGAAAATATGGAAAGATAGGATGGTGAAGCCTGGAAAACGTGGGTCAAAGAGGACCTAGGGTTTTAGACACCTAGGGTTTGGGATCTAGGGGTTTTGACACCTAGTCTTTGTCATGTAATGTATAAATAAAGGTCTAGAGGACCTGGGATGGGTTCGTCATAGTTGGTAGTGGAGAGTTGGTTGTTCGTCATTAGTTATTGTTGTTGTTCATTATGTATTGTGCGAGAGAGAAGTGTTGTGTGTGAGATCCTTCTAGTATTGTAAGATCTTTAGTTGGGTGTGAAGATCAACCCTACAGCTGGGTGCGCAGAGAGGAGAGAAGAAGAGAAAGAGAGAGATATCTGCAAGCTAAGAGCACATATAGAACTGTACGTTTTCATATAATATCAAGAAACACAGTTCTGTGGATGTAGCCCTAGGGAGAGGGTGAACCACGTATATTTTGTGTCTCTGTGGTTGATGTTGTGTCCTTTTATCTTTTGTTATTCTGTTATTGCATTATTATGTTAGATCTAGAATATAATTGTGCAAAGTAGGTTTATTCTTGGTAAGAACAACTAGGTTGGAATGTGTTGTTGCCTGGGATCCACTTGCATTTCCTCTAGTTGTAGACACCTGTGTCCTGCAACCCCCAATAGCTACTTCAGGTGAGACTACATCTGCTTCACAGGTGTTGCTGAAAGGGCCAGTAGTTAGGGCTGGTTGTGCATTGTTAGAGTTGAACCTTGGGTCTGTCCCTGTCCCAAAAAATGGTTTTGTTGCCGGAACCAAGATCTTCTTGAGGGAATGTCAAGGTGGTTTCCATCGAAGACAGAGATTCAGAAGTGGATAGAAGAACAAGAAAATGACTTCATTGAGGCTCAGAACAAGAACCCTAAGCTTAGTACATAAGACTGGTTGGGAAGGTATATCTTTACGATATGCACGAGATTTTCTTTGGAGGAATTCTTAAGGAGCTATACTAGTGGTTAGCCAGATTAGAAAATACCCAGTTTGAGATCAGTCTAGACCACCTGTGGTTTGGATGTCAGCATTAATCAAGAAGGTCAAGAGAGTTGATAACATTGTGTCAAGATCAGTAGATCATTGGTTCGATAGTACTATTGGAGGGTACATCACCGAGTTTTCCATTGGCAGAGTCGAATCATATATCCAAGTAGAGAGATATTTCCTTAAGGGACCTAGAGGAAATTTTTACACTTTTCGAAGTTAAATATCAAGATGCTATTGCATGAGAATAACATCTTGAAAATATAGTAAGTAGCCTGATTGAAAATCTAATTTTCAAGAACTCAGAAATTGACAACGACACAAAGGTTGGACATACGCGTAGTGGGAGGACCTTCAGAGAAGTCCCTCTGGTGAACCCGTTTGAAAAGAGCCACGAGCCGCTAACACAAGATGAAGGGTTCTACAGTGGAGAAGAAGAAGAGTTGTTGAATGAGGAACATTTAGAGTCTACCAGGGCAGAGGAAGGGAAGACTAAAGAACCTCGCCGAGAAGAGTCAAAAACTTCAGGAACTGTGCCCACTGTTGAAGTAAGTACTATTACTCCTCCTGTTGTTTTAGAAACATTAAGTAACCAAAGTAGTCAGAGCTACCAGATCACTCAGAGCACTGTTACCAGCAGTTTAGTACATACTCAGTCAAGAAACCTAGGAATATTTATGGCAGACGAGATGAGGCTACCTATCTTTAAGGGAGATGGATCTGAAGATCCTGATCAGCACTGGTTTTTATGTGAAGTTGTATCGAGTATTAAGAATGTCACCGACGAAGCAGTTAAGAGGGCTCACTTTAGTAATACCTTAAGAGACCACGAACTGAGCTGGAACATGAAATTTTTCCAAGGAATTGCACAGCCTAAACCGTTGAATGAGATCAATAATGCGTTGACCGCATAATTCAATAAACCCAAGTCAGAGTCATAGTGCATTACATAACTGAAAGAAATCAAGGAGAAAGTAGCTAAACCTGTTTGGGAGTTTGATCAAAGGTTTAAGACCTTGACAGGCCGATTGAGTTTTCAGATTCCAGATGAGCAGAACAAGGAATGGTTCATTGCTGCCCTCCTACCACACATCAGAGTTCCTATGATGCAACAAAAGATTAATTCGCAGGCTGAGGCATTGGAGATCGCCATGAAATTAGAATCAATCCCTATGGGAGAATCCATCTCAGGTATGAGTCAAATTTTGAGTCAGTTAACTAGCTTATCTCTGCAGGTCAAAGATATGAATAAAGACAAGGGAAAAGATAAAAGATACGAGATCAGGTGCATCTGATGCAAATCAGAGGGCCACGATAAGGAGCATTGTCCCCTATTTCATGAATACTTGGATTCTAGAGCTCCAAGCCCTTTGAAGCAGGTTACTCTACCTTGGTGTGAGGTATGTAGAAATAGACATCGCCCTGGTGAATGTTACTACATGAAAAAATATGTTCAGACACCTACAAACCTCTACTACACATTCTGTAAATATGTGGGGCACGATGAGAAGGATTGTAGGGCTTACGATCTCTTGCATGAAAGATCAAGAGACACATGTCAAATTCAAGGCGAAGTACAACAGGAAGGAACTGATACATAGTTTAACCCTCCAGGAAGAGGAAATTTAAACCCTTATGGTGGATTCAGAGGAAGAGGACGAGGTAGAGGCATGGGTCAAGGTCGATGTTAGATCATTTGTTATAACTGCGCACAGCCAAGACACTTGACAATGAACTATCATAACCCTTGTACCACCTGCAATTACTGCAATTCATTTGAACATGTCATAGAATATTGTCTCACGCTATTAGCCAAGCTTCAGGAGAGACGAGGAGGAAACCAAAAAGTACAATTAATCTCAGTAGAACCTTGGGGACTGGATCCTAGAGTCGTTGTTATCACTAGAGGAGGCATTGCTACAGGCGAAGACAGAGTGACTCCAGCAAAGACCACAGAAGAATCAAAGTTCAGAATAGCTACAAACAAGACACAAGAGTTTGATCCAAGAAAAGAGAAACAAACATTTGAAGAGGAAAAGAAATAATTTGGAGGAGATCAGGCTTCTTCTTCAAAGGCACAACTAGAAGAGAGAGAATGTGGGATGCCTCTAGAATTTGATTAGTCTTGGTCACCTAGAGAAGGAAAATAGGTAAGCAAGCTTGTTAGTTTCTTGTATACGTTCACTGATTTGATTAAGGATGAAAGATCCATAAAATAACTACAACACTTGATCTGATAGTATGAACTAGGGAAGGTAGACCCTATGCTGAATAGAGAAATACATCAAGTATCCAAAAAGAGAAGGAAAAATAAGGAACTACACCTTAATGCTCAAATTGGAGATTATGATATAGATTATGTGGTCCTCGACTTAGGGTTAGAAGTCAATGTTATGATGAAGCAGACCTCGGCACTGATGGGAAAACCTAAGTTGATTTACTCCCCAATCAGGCTTAGGATGGCTAATCAACAGGTAGTAAGCCCCTTTGGAAGACTGGAGCATGTCCTTGTGGACATCGACGGGGTAAGGAAATTTGTGGATTTCGAGGTGATTGAGATAGTTGATGATAATTGTCCTTATGTTGCGCTGTTAGAAATTGATTGAGATTTCAATAATTCCACCATGGTTGACTTAAAGAAAAGAAGAATGACATTTGAAGGTGATGGCCTTAGGGTCATTGCACCTCTGGATCCTGATGAAGGTCTCAGATACAAAGAACCCATTAGAGAAGAAGACCGCTCATATGAGCTAGAAAATATTTACAAATTAATAGCAAGAGAACAAAATTTCATTAATCCTACAGCAGATGGGAATTTAAGTTGGCGAAGTGACAATGCATGTTCATCGGATTCGGAAGAAGCACTAGAGAACTGGAAGAACAAGATGTATGAAGTTTCCACTCGGAGATGTTCTAGATTGACCAGGGAAGTTTGTTGATCGGAACAGAAGTAATTAATCTACCCACCTTTGACGGTTTAAATCATCTAGAAGCTTTCTTGTTCGAATTTGAAGAAATTGTACCAGTACAACAAAGGTTGTTGGCACTGGATGAATCCCTGAAAGAAACTCCAGCAAGATGGTGGGGAACACACAAAAAGAACATCGCAGACTGGATGCAATGTCTCACTTTGATGACAATGCGCTTTTCAGAACAAGTAGAAGGGTATGAAGTTTAGTACATAGGTCAGAGCTGCCTGAAGGACCATGTGCAAAGTTGTGAGGAGGCCTGGAGCAACATCTCTCAGGAACAATGGGTGCATAAATTCATTAACACTTTGGATACAACACCTATCAATTGGTATCTTCAAGCGGAACTACACCTCACCACTACAGATTGGCAAGGTATGACTTAGAATTTTGTAGCCACATTTTTATTTGAAAGTTAGTACCCTATAGTAGATCAAGATTTACAAGTTGTAAGATAGAAAGTATTTGAGGAGGCACCTAACCTCCCTATTGAGCAAGAAGAAGAGGATGAATGGACTGCACCTCTTGAAAAATTGCAAGGATGTTACAATATCAATATTGATGAAGACGATGATCCTAGGAATGTGAACATCACAGAAACAGAAGGACAGAGAGACATAGAAGGACCAGGAGTCAAACTTCCTTTTATTGGAAATCCATTTAAAATAAAAAAAAAGTTAACATTGGAACAGAGCAAGCACTTAAGCTCGCAAACGTTGGATATTATTGGGATGATGCCACTATTGACAATATCACAGAATTACTACATGAATATTAGGACTTGTTTCCAACCAAGTTCACTGATATGAAGGGCATTAAAGGGCCCATGGGAGAGATGAAGATCTCATTGAAACTAGATGCAAGGCTAGTCAAGCAGAGACCCTACATATCGAATCCCAAATATAAGGAGAAAGTCAAGATTGAATTAGACATAATGTTAGAAGAAGGAATCATAGAACCTATTGAAGAGTCAGAATGGATTAGCCCTATGGTGGTTCAAGATAAGAAAAGAGGAGAGATCTGAATCTGTGAAGACTTGAGGAAATTGAATGATGCATGTTTACATGATCCATTCCCTAGACCGTTTACTGACGAAGTGTTAGATAATGTGGGAGGACAAGAAGTTTACTCCTTCACCGATGGAATTTTAGGGTATCACCAGATCAGGATTGCCAAGGAAGATCACCATAAGACCACATTTGCAATAGAATGGGGTTCCTACCAGTACACAGTGATGCATTTCAGATTGAAGAATGCACCAACCATCTTTTCTAGGGTGGTGGTTGAAGCATTCAAGGAATTTCTACATAAATTTATGGAAGCATATTTTGATGATTGGACTGCTTTTAGATTATTGCAAAATTATATTGAATGTTTAAGACTAATGTTGGATAAGTTCAGACAATGTTAGATTTCCATGAACCTGAAGAAGTGCATATTCTTTTCACCCTTTGGAGTACGGCTAGGCCATATTGTGTGTAAGAAAGGATTGTTGGTAGATCCATCTAAGATTGCCATTATTGTTGATCTACCCCCTCCCACTTCAATTAGACAGTTGCGCATTGTGTTGGGACATATTGGATACTATAGAAAGTTCATTAAGGGATATGCATAGATTAAAACACCCATGGAGAAGTTGTTGAAGAAATATTATCAGTTTCAATGGACAGAAGAATGCGAGCAAAGCTTCGACACATTGAAACAGAAAATGGTTACTGCGCCTATTATGGTTTTCCCAAATTGGAGTAAGGAATTTCATGTGCATGTCGATGCATCCTCTATTTCATTAGGAGTATATGATATCACAACCAAGAGTAGGAGATATTGATCATCCATTAGCCTTTTCCAGCAGGAATCTCTCTACAGCTAAGATAAATTACACTATAACTGAAAGAGAAGGCTTAGCCATGGTGTATGCGCTACAGAAATTTCGTTACTACTTGTTGGGAGGACACTTCAAGATGTTCACTAATCACTCTGCATTGAAATACCTAGTCAAAAAGCTAGTGTTGGGGGGAAGAATATGCATATGGCTATTGTTATTCCAAGAATATGATTTTGAGATTGTGGTCAAGCTAAGGAGAATGAACAAGAGACCTAATCACTTGTCCAGATTAGAGCATGGAGAGGAACCTACTAGCTTGAAGGATACACTACCAGATGTACAGTTGCTAGCCATCAGGAAGGTTGATGATCACTTTGCCGAGATAGTTCAGTTCCTATCAACAGGGATGGCACCTCGCAAATATACAATTATCCAGAAGAAACAATTGGTAGTTCACGCTATATATTTTTCACTTATAGTTGGACAACTATACAATATGGGACCTGATGAAATCTTGAGGAGATGTGTTATGGAGGTAGAAATACCATTGATTTTGGTAGAAGCACATGAGGGCATCACAAGATGACACTATGCAAGGAAAGAAACAATGCAAAAGATTCTCAGAGATGGCCTCTAGTGGCCCACTTTACACAAAGACGCTAAGGAATACTACAGAGCCTATGATGTATGCCAAAGAGTTGGGAAACCTTCTAGAAGAGATGAGATGCCTTTAGCACCACAGCTAACCTTACCGGGATTTGAGAAATGGGCCATTGATTTTGTGGGACCTATCAACCCACTAGTAAAGAACACAGGAGCCAGATACATCATCACTGCGACATAGTATTTGACAAGATGGGAAGAAGCAAAAATAGTCAGGGACTATAGTGCATCTACAGCTGCGCAATTCATATTTGATGATATCATAACTAGGTTTGGATGCCCGAAGATCCTAATGAGTGATCAAGGCACACATTTTATTAATAAGACCATTGAAGCCTTGACTTAGGAATTTGAAGTTCATCATCAAAAGAGCACCCCATACCACCCACATGTGAATGATACGGTCAAAGAATTCAATAAGATCTTGGAGACAACACTGATGAAGATCTGCAGTCTAAACAGGGATGATTGGGATTTGAGAGTACCAATATTAGTATGGGCCTATAGAACCACTTGCAGGAAGATGACAATGCAGACTCCCTTTAAATTGGTCTACGATCTAGAAGCGGTTGTACCTATGGAATACTTGGTTCCTAGTCTAAGAATTGTAGCCTTTAAATATATGGATGACACTGGCATTGTTCAAGAGAGGCTCGTGCAGTTGGTCGAATGGGAGGAAGACAGGTTTATTACAGGATTTCATTAACAGGTATAGAAGGAACGAGAGAAGGATTACCATGATAGACACATCACGAAGAAAGCCTTTAAGCAAGGATATCTGGTATTGGTTTATGACAGCAAGTTCATGAAGAATCCAGGGAAGTTCAAGACACATTGGCTTGGGCCATACGAGGTTGCCTATGTCACAGAAGGAGGAGCTGCACAGTTGAAGACTTTGAAGGGAGAATGGAAGGAAGGCTTGGTAAATGGGAGTCGGTTGAAATTGTACTATGACAACCAGTTGTCCCACATCTCTCAGTAAAAGCAAAAGGAGAAGGGCCTAGGTACCAAGTGCAGTTGAAACTGGGTACCAGACACAGAAAAGACAGTCTGTACACAGTGGGGAATGATAGAGAAGAAATCACAGGCTGCACTACGCAATCTGAAGTCGAAGTAAAACATAAGAATCAGATCTACAGTGCCTCAGGATGAGTCACATGTGAGTGTTGGGGGCTTGTTGGGCCTTGGTTATGGATTAATAAAGAAAGCGAAGAAAAAGGAAAAGAAAAGATGAAATGCGAACTGTGCGGAAAGTACATTGACTGAGATCGGGTCAAAGTGGTTAAATAAGAAGAAAAGAAGGAGCGAAGCAAGGGAAATATATTCATTGAACAAGAAGATTGAGGATGACAGATCATCAAGGAAGATGGATTGTGGACAAATCAGCAAGAAGAAGAAGATGTTAACGAGTGCTTTGGAGTACCTCGCGAAAAAGATGGAAAGACAGGCTGACAAAGCCATCAAAGAGGACCTAGGGTTTTGGATCTAGGGGTTTGACACCTAGAATTTGTCATGTAATGTATAAATAAAGGTCCAGAGAACATGGTATGGGTTCATTAGAGTTGGGAGTGGAGAGTTGGTTGTTCATCATTAGTTATTATTGTTGTTCATTGTGTATTGTGCGAGAGAGAAGTGTTGTGTGTGAGAGCCTTCTGGTATTGTAAGATCTTCAGCTGGGTGCGAAGATCAACCCTGCAGGTGGGTGCGCAGAGAGGAGAGAATAAGAGAAAGTGAGAGAGATATTCAAGCTAAGAGCGTAGATAGAACTATACGTTTTCATATAATATCAAGAAACACAATTCTGTGGGCGTAGCCCTAGGGAGAGGGTGAACCACGTATATTTTGTGTCTCTATGGTTGATGTTGTGTCCTTTTATCTTCTGTTATTATGTTATTGCATTATTATTTTAGATCTGGAATATAACTATGATAAGTAGGTTTATGCTTGGTAAGAACAACTAGGTTGCAATGTGTTGTTGCCTGGGATCCACTTGTATTTCCTTTGGTTGTAGACACATGTGTCCTGCAACCCCCAATTTCTACTTCGGGTGAGACTGCATCTACTTCATAGGTGTTGCCAAAAGGGCCATTAGTTAGGGCTTGTTGGTGCGCTGTTAGAGTTGAGCCCTGGGTCTGCCCCTGTGCAAAAAACACCATGCTCCACAACCTACGACCTAACCCTCAAGATCTACCCTCCCTCATCCTCTCTAGATCAACAACTTATACAAAATAGGTCTTACAGCAAAAACATTACATATCACATCAACTCATGTGTAGCTACAATAATCAGAACCAAACAACACAAAAATCTCACCCACTATGATACCTACGTATCGCTATTTATACATTTTAGGCTCTTTAACCATTTAAAATACCTTACCAAAACCCCAACCCTACCGTCGTTAGGTATTCCTCCCATGCGTGTGTGTTGTTATTCCTTCTGTTTGTTTATTTCCCTTGCATGCGCGTGTGTTGTTCTTCCTTCCAGTTGTTGCTTTGCTCGTGCATGCTTTCTTTCCCAAAAACACCATGCTTTTCCACTTTGGCCTTTGGCCTTTGCCCTACCTCCAAGACTATGGAAACTTGAAGGCTCAAACCTTAGAAAATTTATGAATTAATTAAAATTTTGATTGCCCAGTCATCATACACCAAGCACCTAGTCAATATCTAGTTAGCAGTGAGTGAACATCCATGTCATCACCATGTGTCATAGTGTGATAGAATTCCTAGGATGCCACATGTCATGAATTCATTGGCTACCACATGCATGATTGTTCAACACATGTCATAGTCCCATCTGTTTCCATGTGTCACGGTCTCATTGGATTCCATCCGTCATGATCTCATTGGTTGCCATGTGTCATGGTGCCATAGGATACAATAGGTCTCCACATGTCATGATTTCATTTTCTTCCAGATGGCATGATTCAATTGGTTTCCACATCTCATGGAATGGTTGGTTAACATGTGTCGTGATGTGATTGGTTAATGATAAAATGGAGAGGGATTTAGGATAAATGTTAAGGGAAATTGAATGAGAGAGGAGGAAGTTCATGAGTGAGGAGAGAGAAGAAAGTTGGAGGGTTGTCGGGTTGAGGGGGGTGTGAAGGGATAAGAGTTATGAACATGTGGAGGTGAGTGAACATGTGGTGCATGGAGGAGAGATCGGGAGGGGCTATTGGAGGTGTGAGGTGAACCCGCGAAGGAGTGAAGTGAGGGAAAAAACAAAAAAAAAAATCAAAGTATGGAAAGAAGAGGAAGTAAGGGGAGGAGAGATGGAGGGATAAGGAGATATAAGATAAGGGAGGAGGAAGGAGTGTGTAAAGAAAATTGAAAAAGAAACTAAGTATAAGCATAGAAGAGAAGAGTGCAGGAGAAATGGAGGAAAATTTTAAGTGTGGAATAGAGTATAAGAGAGGAAAAAGAGAGGAACACTTAGTGTGGAAGAGTAGAAAAGGGTGGAGTGATGTAGCTCCAAAAAAATGTCGAGTTCCAAGAAATTAAATAAAGGAACTTGTTTCAAGAGATTAAGAGAGAAGTCTCAAGAGATTAATGGTTCCAATAAAATTGTTCCAAGAGAATAATTTTAAATGTGATTCCAAGATAAAAATTAGCTATGTTGCATA
The DNA here is from genome assembly GCA_032191745.1 of Picea mariana. Classification (NCBI taxonomy): domain Eukaryota; kingdom Viridiplantae; phylum Streptophyta; class Pinopsida; order Pinales; family Pinaceae; genus Picea; species Picea mariana. The sequence continues at coordinate 56,208 of JASDQU010099942.1, forward strand.
TGGAATAAGCGCTTTTCGAGCGGTTAGAAAAAAACCTGGATATAGTGAGCATGCGAAATCGGATTTTGAATCAAAAAAATGTGTGATGAAGATGAGATTGAGGGCTATGCAATGAAATTATAATCATTCAAACTTTTCTTCTTCTTCTTCTTCTTTTCATGTTCCTAGTGCGGGAAAATAGAGGTGACCAAATTTTTTATCAACAAGTGTGCACCATGGTAATACACTAAGGGAAAAACCCACTATAAATAAAGATCTATACTAAGGAAAAAACCCATTATAGATACTACCATGAAACTACTCTACAGGGTCTCTTAGGACTTAATGGGTGTCATTATGACCAACAACGCCTAAGAAAAAACCCCCATAACCAAATATTCTACAGCCTAATAATTTGAATCTGAACCACCATCTCTTGGGCCACATATACCTATACAAACAACACCTAAATCATTCCTCGCACCATCACTAGAAACTTTGGATCTGGTTCCACAAGCACTGGCACCACCAACCCAAAGACCTAAATCAGAGGAAACAAAGGTGCCACTAGTCCCTAGACTGTTTGAAGAAACATGGGATAAACCACTACCCTCAGCTACCCACTCACCTAGGCATGACTTTCAAGGATGTAAATATTTAATCAAGTGATCTTGAGCCTAATATACAAAATAGGAAATCAAAAGATTCAAGTAGAAAACTTTGTGTTGGAAAATGATATCAATTTTTCATACAAAGATAAGAGGGAGTGCTTACACTTGAGATCCACCTCCACGCACACTAGAGGATTTTCCGTAAGAGAAATCCAATGGCCATCTACAATAAGAAACTTAGTGAATCAATGGAAAAACAAGCCAAAAAATGGATGCAGATTCACCGAAAGTGCAGGAAATTCCAACCATATAGGGTAATGAGCCTCATCAAGTTCATCGAGATTGAAATCTCCCTTCCATTATTGAACATAAGATAAAATATTAGCAATAATCCAAGTAACAAATTGTAACACATGGCAAGATAAAACATCAAAATTAAATAAAAAGTATGATATGTTGATCACAACCCCATGTAGGAATTCAAATAAATAATTTTATCCTCTAAATTTAGTAAACATCGCTAGTTGAAAGTTGCTTCATTAGGCATCTTATGAAGGATAAAAAAAATCAATCCTCGGGTATCTAGATGCATATGTCTTTTAGGATATTATTTATTATCCTTGAGGAAATAATTAAATTCATCCAAATCCAATAATGGCTTGGAAGTTATAGAATTTAGAGAATGAGGGGGAACCATAACTCCCTCTCCCTACAAAGCCACTCTTGGTCCCTTGGAATTGTCTAGGAAGGAAAATTTCACTTCCTCTATACTCTCAATGGATAAATTAGGGGCACCAATTGATGGGACAAGCCCCACTTCAAGGGAGGTATTTTTAAGATCAATAATTAGCTATAGATCCTCCAAATATTGATTCAAACTCACCACTAGTTCATATTCTTAGGTGGCCTCTTTTCCTTGAGATGGAAGAGGAGCCCACTCTTTCAAATCCTTTGAGGTTCTAGGAGTAAAGATCCCAAATAATTTATCATTCAAGGAGTTCACCACCACTATCACCAAACCATCAACAACAAAGTTGTTCAAGGAAATATACGTCAACGCAACACTCTCGCTACATTTATCACATCATTGGTAAACATTGTCCATACCCTCCATAAAACTCTTGATCTTGTCTTTAAAAAAAAATCACTTGAGAACCAATAAGCCCCAAGTTTTCATTGAACTGGAAACCCTGACCATCAACTAAACAAACTACTCCTACTGATTTCTCCACATCCACAACCATTGAATCAATAATACCTACAAAATATGAAGCACCTTTTCCTCCCAAATATGAGCTTGTACATGTAGAAAAAGTGTATCCCCTTTATGTATTGAATGATAATTGTATACCTATAATTTTAGAATCAAATCCATACATTATACATTGTACCATGGCTTGCATGTCCTCCCCTTACATTGGAAAATGATTTCATGTCTACAAAACCATATGAATATCCATCACACTTCTCTCTCCATCAAAGTGCTTTGTTTCTCCCCATTTTTCTCTCACTAGTACAAAATGAGAGATAAGTGACCAAAAAATGACCAAAATACGCATATAAATGACCACTTTTGATTTGGCGATCATTGGTGGCTAATTTCCCGTCTCTTATCACGCGACCAAAAATGTGGTCAGATTTAGTTTGGTCATTTATAGCTTGTCTTGTGGTCATTCATTAATGACCAAATATATGACCAAATTAATGACCACAAGACAAGTTATAAATGACCAAACTAAATATGACCACTTTTTTGGTCACGTGATAAGAGACTGTAAATTAGCCACCAATGATCGCCAAATCAAAAGTGGTCATTTATAGGCGGATTTTGGTCACTTATCTCTCATTTTGTACTAGTGTTATATTTAACCACTCAAATCTGCAGATCCAACACTTAGTCAGACTTTGAGAAAAATTAAACAGAAAAAATCCCCGAAAAGGGACTATTTTTAAGTCTAAGACTAAAATTCTTTGTCATATTCAAGATGATATTGAACTATGTGTACACTTTGTGCTACCCAAAACTTGTGTGTTTTCCATTCAAGATGGTATTTTCAGTTTTACTTATACACATTGTTCTACCCAAAACTTGTGTATTTTATAGAGATAGTGTTTTGAGTAAAGATAGTGTTTGGATTGGCCAATGCCCCCTTATGGTTCCCTCGATTTGATTGCTAATTTCACAAGACACTTACAATTATATGATTCACAATCCATTGTTGGAATAAGGTAGTTATTTCAGTGAACTGTTATAGAAAATTCTTAGAAAAGTCTTGGAAAAGTCTTAGTTAGATCTAGATCTTTTGTTGTAAATCGAATTGTCTAGATTGACTATTATTAACAAATCGTGTTCCAGAAAGATCTTTTAAGAAATTGTGTGTGTGTGTGTGTGTGTGTGTGTGTGTGTGTGTGTGTGTGTGTATAATTAATAAATAATCATCACAACAAAACAATATTAATCATAGCCATAGCTTTTGGATGAGACATTTTAACAAAAACACAATTCAAAGATATAAGAGATTATTTAAGCTACAAGTTCCATTTTTGTTAATTTTCTAAAAATTATAGAAAAAAGATAAAAAAAAAATAGTAATGATAAAAGATGGGGAAATACATTTCATTGCAATATAAGTAATAAAATTGTATGCAATACGTCCATTCATAATACTTCAATAGTTTATATTGCAATAACGTTTTCAATCAAAACATCATGTTCTTAATTTCGTAACTAAATACTCAATAATTACAATGCGAGGTTCATATTAAAAACAATACAAGAGTTTCAAATTTTATGGTACACTTCCCTTTGAAAATTGATCAAAGAATATAGCTAATATAACCTTCATGGTTAATCATACCAAAACAATGTTGAGGCACAAAAACTAGCACAAAATCTAGACTCATGCTTCAACTTTAAATTTGTTTATTATATCACTCACCATTTATGTATATCAATAAAGAGGGAATGAATTTCCTATCAAAAAAGATATTAAAAGTACAAAACTATCAGTTGACAACAATGTCTCCAGCCAAGAAATTTACAGTGTGAGGATCTTGAACTAATGCATTGAGGAATTGGACAACTTCCTCCACCTTGGCAGCCAAGGAATTAGGCGACTTCAACAAAAGAAACAACTCATTATTGTCCATCTCGAACAACATACCGGTAACTTTACCTGCAATTTCAAACTGTAGACAAATACTACATTAGCTTGATCATTCGTCATCTAGGTTCTACTTAGGCTTACAAGAACCAAACAAATACTAAAGTAGAGAGTGAAAAATATTTAGAGGGTTCATTTTGCCAAATGACCTGATTATGTTGAACAAGAGGAAACAATAGCTCCCCAAGCATCTTCTTCTATTGTTGTGTTGATCTAGCAGCTAGCAAACTACTCCATACCTCCAATGCTTGATTTGTTGCTCCTACATAACTTTCTCCAGCAACGGATGCAGATCCATTCATTGCAGTTTGGGGTGCAAAACCAGCATTGGGGATTGAAGTATGAGCCATATTGTTCATTTCATGAGGTTGACCATTAGGCGTGTATTTCGGACGTTGCTTCACCACAATCTAGGATCAATTCTAAGATAAGAAACTTAATATAATGGATGAAAGGATTCATCTTGTTTACATCAAAATATTAAGAGATGTAACTTTGAAATATTGCAGTTGCTTGAGTAATCATGAAAATATAAATTATATTGTTTCAAAGTTCCTTGAGCATGTAGGATGTTGTAATAATGTGTACTACAACCATGGAAACAATTCAATGCCTTTTCAGAATTAATATTTTACTAAACTCTATGATGAAACATTACTAATCCCTGAGATATGACAACTAAAAATAACAAAAATCCACTTGTTGATATATTGGAGATTTGCATAGTTCAATGAAAGTTGGGAATGAATAAGTGTAGAAAGTCAGAAGATGTCATTCAATCATTGGAAATAAATTTGCATACATTAGTTGTATCTTCTTGAGACAAAGGATTTTATATGGTATTTAGGTGGGTCGTATGGCTGTAATGTGCCATTTTTTAGCATCATAATTAGATTTTTTTGTACATTTGAATACATTCTAAGCAGTAATAAGCAAGATCCTGAATGGTGTCAACTTTAACTGAAGAGTGTATTTTCCTTGAAGGCTCAAGAGATATATGTTCCCACGTTAAGGAACATATGAGTTCATGGTTACTTATGAGGCCTCTTGGCAACACATTTGTGAATTGTTAACATTCCATGGCATTAAATTGTCAGATCGACAGGATTTGGCAGGCTGACAATTTGGATATTTTTCATCAGATACTAACCCAATTAGATTTTCTATGCGTGTTATTATTATCATCCTTGATAGATGTCAAATTATTTCGATCATGAATTGAACTTTGGCCTGATGTTTTATACATGAAATCTTAGGAATGAACCTACTAAAGGAGATGATGGAACTAAAATGGATGCAAATGTTGTTTGCCTCATTAGAAAACCTAGATGTTATTATCTCAGTACTTGGTTCCTTTTTGGGCTTATTTATGTTTGGATATACTCATTAGTTGGTTCCGTTTGGGATTATTTATGTCTGGTTATACTTGTTGTCTAACATTTTTTTCATTGAGCATGTTGTGTGATAGGGTGGAGAATAAGTTGGTATGAATTAATGAAACATGAATTCTCAAGGAAAAAATATGATTTTTTGATGCTACACTCCTATCTTATTTAAGGAAAAATGTTAAACAAAGTTAATAATCTCTTTACAGAGAGATTTATATTTTTATTTTCTTTTCTTTTTTGTTTCATTGAATTGATTCAAGAAACATTCCTTAAGCGACATCTCTACAAAGAGTGGATTTCCTTTGGCTTAGGTGCGAAGTCTTGAGAGGTAACTATTTTTCCAAAATTTCCCCTTGCACCCAACCTCTACTCTTTGAAACTCATGCCATGTGGGAAAGGAAGACCACAATGAGACCAAAACCTTGGTGGTCATATTAATACTCCATCGACGTCACTAGCGAACCAACACTTTGCTGGCTAATTATTTTTTCTTGAATTCTTCCATCGATGGTTTTCTAAGTTTGAAAACCTTTTTGCAATTATTTTCATTATTGGATGCATTTCCATGAAACAAATTATTATTTGTTTTTTTCTTTGTTGATTTTGTCTAATGTTGTTGGAGTTACCATATTTTATCAACATATGCCACCCTTCCTCAACTTTTCCTCTGATATATGCACTTCATATATTACTTATTTCCATTAATCTTTAACCATTTTCCACCTTGTCTCACACCTCAAATTTTTCGATCTTATATTCAGCTAGGGGTTCTTGTTTTTTCTACCAAGTGATATTTCTTTCCAGGTTGCATGGCAATTTTATGCAAGTATTTGAAGTTGTCCATGTATGGCTATTTTTTTCTCTCCATGATTTAGTTTTCCTCTAACATGTATTGCAAGTACATTTTCAACTTTTCCTTGGAAAAAAAAACTCGTTCTCCATTCATACCAGTCTCCACTTATTATTATGCTTTTTCTATGTATCTTCTCTTCAAATTTGTTGAAATGTTGTTTCTGCAAGTCTGTTTTCTTCCATGGTTTCTTGTAACTCATGTCATCCATTGCCAGTGGGGCCATATCTATTATCCGATGCAGCCAATATTATTATGTATAAAATGTTGATGAGTTCAAAACAACAAATTTTTGTAATTTACAAATTGCCTCTAGATATGCTTTTGGATCATATTTTATGGTTTACCTAATTTTATAATTTATACAATTGGACTAGGAGTGTGAAACAATAAGAATGGTTTAGGAACTAGGGTAGTGTAATATGGAAAGTGGTGGACTATAACATACCCAACCACCCATAGGTTGGGCTACACTACTTAAACAGGTTGTAACACACCCAGCCACCTGCAGGTAGGGAACTCTACAGTACCAAGGCTCAGCTCTCTGAACTTATCTTGAATTCAAAGGACTTCTCATTAATGTTAGAGTCATGAAAATCACATGCATAAGACAAGATCCATGCTACAACATAAAGAACTAGACAACGTTCCATGAACAATAAATAGCCAGCAGAGAAGCAAATTAAAATACATGTCTCAGAGATAATTAAATACACAACGGAATAACATTACACAGAAAACACAAAGAGCACTTATCCTTCAAGTAAACATTCACCAACTGGCTGCAGACCAAGGACGTTCCTGCCAACCATAGACATTGTTGTTCATTTACTCTCAACAACGGGTCACCCCTGAGCCAAGGCTATGAATCCAAAAGGATGGGTCCTAGGCTAAATCTAAAAACACACAATAGTTGGCTAACTATCTCTTAGGTTTCCCAACCTCACAACAAATCCGAATTTCCAGCTCTCTTTCCCCCTCATCCTGCATAACCCAAAGAAATGAACACCTTTATCTTCCATGCAGTCCCTCAGGTTTTCCCACTTCTCTCCATGGCTCCAATGCTACTAGTCAAGAAATATCCCTACTGGAAACTCCAAGGATTCTCAGTTGTGGAAAGTTCTATCCAAACTACCATCAAGCTCATGCACATGGGAATCCATTCCCTCCTAGAATGACCAATAAATTATATTACAACCATTTAGCAACGACTCTCCTCTCCCGGCCATTCATTTCCATGCTCATCCCAAGAGCACACGAAATAGATAGAATGAGTGAGGAAAAAGGAAGGAGAAGAAGAACAGAAGAAGAAGCGGGAAAAAAAAGACAAAGAAGACCCAAAATAGCCCCCAAGGGATGTTTAAATTACATGAAGACAAGAGCCACATGGCCTCCCTCCCAAGAAGCTCATGTAACCCCTTTTCTCCATAAAACCAATTATGGTTAAAATAAAATAAAAATAAAAATACTTAGCCCCTCAAGCCTCCTCTCTCATGGAATCATAGCCCCCTATCTCTTTTGTCCTTGTTCATCTTGCAGCCAACTATGTATTTTATTAATGTATATGAAGTATTACATTTCCTAGGCAATCTGGCCCCTTTTCAACTTTACTGCCTCACAAGCCTAAGTCATAATTACATAATACATTCTTAGTTCATAAGGGTTAAAACTAGGACATTACATCCCCCTCACCTTATTTTGGCATTGTCCTCAGTGCACAACACCATTCCAATGTTATTAAATATAGGATCTTTGTCCTTAATCCCCACATGAATTCCAACCAACTCATATATACATAGGAAATCTAGCCTAAAATTAAACATGTATACATAAGCATTCTAACCCAAAACATGTATAATGATCTTCATAATTTATATTTCTAGTAGAAATTCCAACCAGCAAGTTCTCTTTCCCTCTCATCTCTGCACAACCCAAAGAAATGAATCCCTTTCTCTACCATGCAGTCCCTCAGGTTGTTCCACTTCTCTCCAAGGCTCCAGTGCACTCGGCCAAGAAGTTTCAGAGTTGTGGATTCCAAAACTCTAACTACAACAAGTCCATTTGACTTTCTTCATTCTATGTCTTTGTCATTTGGTTGCTCCAACATTACCTTCTTCTTTTCCCTCATAGTGTGGTACTTTTCTAGATCCTCAACATTCATCATTTTCCTACAACATTTCAAATCAACAAGCATGTCAATTCACAATTTGTGCATAACTTTTTTTATTTTTGTTCATAATCTAAGTGTAAATTTTCATAATCCAGTACAATACTTATCTACGTGGTTCATGGATCTGCATCCATATGGTTGTCTCGTTAACTTCGCTCACTATTTTTCCCTGACATACCCATTGTGTGCATGATCCAAATCAATAGTTACAAGAACTATCAAAGTCTCCTCTTCTTCATGGTCACTCACCATTCAGGCCTAGATTTAGGCATCCCCTTCTCTGCTATACAGTCCCTCAAGCGACCCATCTTTCCTGACCAAGGATTTATTGCACAAGAATATTTATAGGGACACAAGGTTATCATGTCACAACAATATCCTTTTCCATGCTTTCCAGCTAGCATATCTAACATCTCATCTTTATTATACACATACAGTCATCATGAGATATCATTATAACCTTTTTCAACCATAAATGTCAAATCAGTTTTATACAAGAAAACAAAATTTTCCAAGCATGAGATTTCTACTCATAATGTTTGGCTCTGCAGTTTTAGATATCATTCTTCCTTATAAGCTTACATCCATTCCATATCCAAGATCATTCTACATGCAATTTTATCAACCTTTCATTCGACCACACAAACTGTTAGCATAACATACAATTTGTAATTATTAATTTCTGAAATTGATTTTATACAGGAAAATAAAATTCACATGCATGGATTTTCTGCCCAAAATGTTTGGCTTATACAACTGTAGATATCAGTATTACATATGGCTTTACATCCCTACCATATCCAAGACCATCCTACCTGCAATTTTTCAATTTACATTCAACCAAAACAATTTGTCAATGATTATTAAATTATAATTCCCAAAACTATTTTATATAGGAAAAATAAAATTTTCAGACATGAGCTTATGCTCATAATAATTTGGCTCTTGTAACAATGGGCATCGGTCTTCATTATGGGCTTAGAACACTACCATATCCAAGACCCTTTCTTCTTGCAATTTCAACATTCCTCAACCAAAAAAATTGTCATTATCTCATGTACAAGATATATATATATATATATATATATATATATATCTTGTACATGAGATAATGACAA